>CAKAKR010007100.1:14563-99012 GCA_916700685.1 Adelosebastes latens | reverse complement strand
ACACGCCTAAAGCAAGAAGGGAGTTCTTATTACACACTTTTGCCTTTCGCATTATCGGATCATTCACGCATATTTTCGTGCGACTAGGCTGGATTTAATGCTTCTGCTCACTAATCAGCTCAAAGAGAAATCAGGTATTTTTCTATCACATTAGATATTTGGGATTAAATAAGCACAATCAAAGTCAAACTCTGATTGGCGCATGGGAATATGCGACATCACCCTTTCCTAAACTGAGCTTCGCCAGCTTTAAATGAGAAACTTACAGACAAAAAACACCAACACAGAAACCTCTCATGTGAAATAAATCTAACTTTGACAGAAAACAGTGAGTCCATAGCTCTTTGTAAGAAGCTGATTGAGAAAATAGATGTCACGGCCTTTGAGGGAGCGGAGGTCAAGGGGTGGATGGGCAAATAACAGATTGTCTTCAACACCAGTATTTCAGGTTCACGTTCCCTGTTAAACTGGAAGTCAGCATTGACATTTTTCTCACGTAAACATGACTGTGATCTGTCTCCAACTGCAACCAAGTAGTTTTATTGGCCTGGCACTCTGATGCAAGTGCACTGTAAAAAATAATAATAATAAAAAAACCTTGTAATGAAGCAGTTGGGTATAGTAGTAGGATACCAATTGGTTTTGACTCAAATGAATCTCCACTCACTAATTACAAGTAATTTTCAACATTTTAAAAACTGTATTTAGATTTTAATCAGAGTGCCTTAGATTCATGGCTGCCAATCTTTAAGAAAACTTGACTGCTTTCTATAAAGTACCTTTCCCCACTGCTGACCCAGTGCAGCACTACTAGACAAGGTCTCTCTGCCACCGAACAGGTTTTGCAGGTTGTCACTTTCCCCAATTATCCTCTTACATTGGTAGAAGGTCCCTGTTTTCACCAGATAGTGAGGCCTCGAGTGGCGAGACAGAGCGTGCAGAATAGACCACTGTAATAGCCTTCTTAGTCTTGCTCTGAAGAAAGTTAGGTAGTTATTCAGGATGTTTCAACATAGACTAAGAAAAAGGAGCTTATTACCACTACCCTCAAATCACTTCATTGGTTTCCAGTACACAACAGAACTGACTTTAGGATTATTTTGCTCGATATTATTTATATTGCTATAAAGCACTGAATGGATTCACTCTATAATATATGTTGGGCGTGCTTAGAAGCTATGAGCCAAGCAGACCTCTCAGGTCATCTGGAACTGGCCTCCTTGCTGTCCCCAGGGTAAATTCAAAGTCTGGTGAAGCTGCCTTCAGTTTTTATGCTCCTTTTTGCTGGAATATCCAATACCCCCCTTAGGTTTGGAGATGTGCTCAGACTCTTTCTTTTGAAAGTAGCCTCTAAACTTTTTTCTTTTTGAATAACACCTTTAAATAATGCCTACTGGCTTTCTGATATTTAATAGTTCTGTTGATGCTTTTCGTGTTTGTTGGGAGTAGCTCAGAATTAACGCAATGTTTCTATATGTGATATTTAAATCATGCAAATGGAATTTAATGTTCAGAAAAGCACATTGGCCCTCATTCGCCAACCGTTCTTGAGAAGAAATTTCTTCTTAACACCCACAGTTTTCAAGAAGATTAACCAATGTTTTGGGATGTGGGATTTGTTCTTAGGTACGAACAGAATCTACACACACTCAGGAGCACACTTACGCACATTTGAGAGCTGACATGTTTGTGCAAAATAATTGGTTATTGTGTTTTCTTCATTTCATTCAGTTGTAAAATATAGGATTTAAATAGCATTTATAACATTTATAAAAATGTTAATAAATAAATATTTTCATCATATATACATATAACATATAAACATATTTCAATATAAATAAACACTAACATTGGAACACTGAACGAGTAATAGCATCCCATGCATCGTTGTTTGCGTTATTTTATATCCACGACTGACACCAGTAAATATGACCGCTCGTTTGGCGTTCACTTCCTGCCGAAGTACCTCCATTTCAGAACTACTGAAGGTTTTTTTTACGTTTGGTGTCGAGTGCTCCACCCTCTTTAGACTTACGTTGGGGTATTCTTGATTTAATTCTCTCAACTTGGCAGTCTCATTCCCTTTTATGGGGATTGGCTGGGTGTTTACCTATGCTAATTAGGATCAACTGGCATGCACTTTCAATTTACGAGGATGATGGGATTCATTGTTACAAGAACACAGGTACTACAGACAATTCTGTGGTATAAGATCACATCATGAATCTGACGTCGATTTTTCTTAGGACCTTTCTCAAGAACAAATTCAAGAAAAACTTAAGAAGATATAATTTGTGAATGAGGCCCAATGAGTTCTGCCATGTTACATGAGAAACTTGACATTTCATGCATGATTGGTAAGTCCACCTTCTTGCTTCTTGGAATTGTGTCTCTCTCAGACGGAAATGTGCCAGTGACCTTATGGCCACCTGCACAAGTAAATTAGTTTATATGTAGGGACAGACAAGGCCGATCAATCGCCAGAAATTATTTTTGAATGGGCCAGAGTTAACCCTTAAGAGCCTATATTTTAGCGTCAGTCCCTCACTAGATTTAACAACAATCTTATTAATCACAGAGCCTTTGTCAAACTGCAGCTGTTGCTACACTCCAACTGTAGTACAACTGTTAGTGCAGGCAAAGGACTCTAACCTTGTCACTTTACCACTTTGTAAGTCGCTGACTTTGCAGACGTCAAAGTAGGATACAGTTACAGTATTTATGTAGCTTGCATAAGGAGGGGTTTGGTTTATATTGACTGGCCAACGCAGTATTTGCAAATTTCAGTGCACAACTCCCTCAGGAGTGAGCGAAGGACTTTGCATATCCTGGAACTAATCAATACACCTTTACCAACACATACAGTGTATTGGTGAAATATAGTATAAGGGTGTCCATCATGATGCCAGAGAGACTCCATGTGTCCACAAAAAAGCATTTATGGGATTGCAACAGTTCAATTATTGTGTCTTATGGCATCAGATTCCAGTATGTTTTTAGTTCTGAATCAGCCACACTACATAAACAAAACAGTGACGGCGCAAGTTAAAGGTCTTCTGTTGTCTGTGCAATTTGCTGTAAAATGGCCAATACTACAACAACAACAAAAAAGGCCCTGGTTGCAAGGCTGCAGTACTCGAGTCCAGTCTCGGTCTCGAGACCACTTTTTTGAACTGTCTTATCTTGTCTTGGTCTCATGCCTTGTTGGACTCGGAATTGTCTGGGTCTAGGGATCAGCTAATGAGAATTGGACAAGTTGTTCCTGGCAGAGAGAGACAGTGGAGAAAAACAGCATGTGGAGCCAACACACACACACATCTGTATATCATCAGTCGCCGGTTGTTGGGCTGACGGTGGCCGGTTAGAAAATTTGAACATATTGCCCAACCCTAGTGCTTTTGCTTGATTTTGCCTCAGCCCCTGGAACCAAGTTCCAACTTCGTTGGTCCACATCTCGCTGATGGCTGGTTAATACCAGGGGTAGGTAACTACACGTAACACAAATGAGTATGTTTTATGGGCCAGTAATATACTTCTGACTTTGCTACATTTGATATTTATACTTTCGTTACAACTAGTCTGTTATCTACTATACATTTTGCCTGCATTAACCAAAATTAACTGTTATCCAAGCTGTGTGTTCACCGTTACTTGGGAGAGCAGAGGCTTGGCATTGGAAATACACTATTACCTGTTATAGTCTTGAACGGGACTTGATGTGCTCTGGACTCGGTCTTGACGGCCTTTGGACGTGTCTTGACTCAGACACGACTGGGCCTGGTCTTGGATTTGACTTGGACTCGATCAAGTTGGTGTTGACTGAAGACCTGCCCGATTGTAAAAAAAAAGAAAATATTTAGTTAGTTTGTCTCTTTGATTTTTTTTACACTGGCAAATTGGTAATTGGTATGAAAACTTGGTATAAGGTATTACAAAAACAACAATTTCAACAATAAAAGAAGTTAATCTGTGCTGCAACAAATGTCTTTGATGCACCGTCACTATTGGAGTGAAGCAAGATATTGATCCATGACTGTAACTACAGAGCCAGCGTAGCAGGATTGTGCGATTGTTATCGTAGCAGCAGTCATCATGGCACCAGCCTGAAGATAGTGACCCATGATGATAGCCTCAGACAGTGTAGCAAGTTAGTGATGCATCAAGCCGAGGTGTCACCAGATGAGTAGCGATTAGAGCTTAGGCATTTCATGCTGTTCAATAAAAGCAGATCGCCTCCTTAGAAAGACTTGAGTCCAGAAAGGTCTTTTTGAAAAGCAAGAGACTTTCTGTTATTGTCTTTTAAAAACAGAAAATTAAAGTGTGTTCCCATTCATTCAGCATTGGAATGCGTTTGAATCAAATGTGGTTATTAATTTTACAGCAAAACACCACTTTTCACATTTGTAAGTTCCACTTTCTCTCCTGACTGAAACTAAAATGAAGACAGTGATGTTGAGGTCAGCGCTTGGCATGGTATGATGGACGGCAGCGCCCAGAAAAATGCATCAGTCTCGTTACTTTGATCACAGGGAATCGACTTGCTGTCAGGATTTTTTTTTTTATATATATATATATATGTATTTCTTAACTTTTTCTTGTTGTTTCTGGGCATGATTCTCATTTATATTCCCCAACATTGATTGGAGTATGAATAATTACTTAAAGCTAGTACCCGAGCAAATTTAAGCTTGGTGAATCTGGCAGTGGTCAGTATTTATCAGTGCTCTCATATACACTAACCTGCCTGTTTATTAGGTACACCTAGCTAAAACTAATGCAGTATGCATGCCACAGCACAACTACAAATCCTAGCTTCATGAAGGTTTTAATGATCAGTATGTGTTGAAACTGTTTCAGAGAGGTGTTGATTCCACTTTATGACCATTTTGGAGGTTGTAGTTTATGTTGCCGTCACATTTTACTGCGTTATACCGAGGCGTGTTTTTGATGTTTAGACTACCTTCATAGATATAAATGGGGTGGACCACATATGAGAAACCTTTAGGAGAAAACCAAATGAAGAGTGAATAAACTTCACACATGCTGAGATATGTGCTCTATGTCCTTGATTTCACACAAGGTAGAGAGGAGCTGAAGCAAATAAAATTAATGTTAATGACGTGACATATGCAGAACATAGTGTGTGTCCTTGCTATGCTTTGACATTAATGCAAAAAAAAAGATCGCTGAAGGCAATTATTAGCACTTTGACCTGCTTTTACCTTTTAACTGAATAATAGAACAAACAAAGCCGCAACTGCTGAGCCAAACCACCCTCAATCCATTAGTCTTTATGTGTGTGTCGACTTTTTTTAAGTTGAAGTCAAGGCTGGTCCAACTAATCATGGTTCACAATTGAGAGATGGGGCAAAAAGGTTTTTTGGTAAAGTATAAAAGTTCCCAGAGGCCAACTGCGCTTCAACCCTGCATGTACACACAGAACAACATCAGACCCAAACATACACAAACAAACATAAAATACAGTAGCAAGGTCATTTCTCTTTATAGGATTTATACCTTCATCCTCTCCACTGGTTCTTTCTTAGCTGTGCCTCTGCATCTTCTGTGAGCAGTAAAGCTGCTTTTTTGTTTGTTTTTTTACGTAATAAATGTCCCAATCATTTCCAAACCTGGAGGAGCATTTACCTGATTTCTGCAAGAAGAACAGAAGGGTGTTTTTAAGTTGTGTCCTTATAGCATCATATACACACAAACTCATAGCCTTTGTTTGTGCTTCTTTGTTGTACACTCACTAACACACATTCAGATGCTGGTGCTCTGCCAGATAAGGCCTCGGGGTTATTGAGATTTCAGTTCCCTTGAAATGAGAACTATCAGACTGAAAATGTGTTCATAATGAAAACACAGGCCCTGCTTCCACAGCATATGTTCAGAACTGAAGATTTGATTGCAACTTGTCTTTGTTTAATGCCTTTCAGTCTTTTTTTATATCACTGCTTTCCTTCTTGTTTCTATACTTTTTGCTGTACTGCAGGAGATTAATGTAAAAGGGCTGTGCGTCTGCCATTTGAATTGCTGCAGGGCACCTGTGGGTATGTTAATATATTTCCGCATAATATACACACTACACACGATACAGTTATATCTGCAGTCACATCGCAAGTTTTCCCAAGCTGGATTTTACAGGAATGACTTAAAAGGACCTTGAATCTCAATATCTTAACAGAATCCAACAGTCTCTGTATCCAGGCAACAGTGACAATGTAATTTCCATGCTACTGAGCAGCTTCATCTTGGACACATACTGTACATGCAAAAGTAGGTCTTTTTTTGCTGTTGTCAATATTTTAACATGCCTTCACATTGAGGCCAACAAATACCCCTAATTAGATACCAAAATTGGAAGCTGTCCTGTTCTCACTGACTCATTAATGATACATGGCACTTTTATTACCCTGCAAATGAGGCTGCAATAAAATCAGCGTGAACTAGGCTGTTAAAGAAGCAATCTGATGTTGATAAAATTCGGAAAAGCTCTATGATCACAAACCCCTCTATTCAGTCACAGACAGTCTTGTTGAGGAAGTGATATTCTGGTCTTTATCAACTCCTTCACTTGACGAAACAAAGCCAACTGCAAGTCACAGAGTGATAGACAATAATAAAACAAAGCAAGGAAAACAATGGAGAAGGGAGGAAAAGATGTACAATACTCCAATATAAAAGACATACAATTATCAATGCATTACAGTAAGAAAGTACAACTTGAATTAAGACAATGCACACTACCAGTAGTCATGTGATCCATAATTAATACAAAAACATTGATTGGTGCAGCTTTAAGTTGTGTAATGCTCAGTGGGCTACCTCCGTGGTTCTGAAAAGTGAAGCCAATGCTGAAGTGCTTTAAACTTGCATTATTTCTAACAGCCAGCAGGGGGCGACTCCTCTGGTTGCAAACAGAGTTCTGATTATTAGAAGTCTATGAGAGAATGAGCCTGCTTCTCACTTGATTTATCACCTTAGTAAACATTGTAAACATGAGTTTATGGTCTCAATCGCTAATTTCAAGTCTTATTCAATACAGCATGATGTTCATTTAGCAAATTATGGTCCCATTTAGAGTCAAATAGACCATAAAGCAGGGTATGCTTCAGGGCGTGGCTACCTTGTGATTGACAGGTCGCTACCACAGCGTTATCCGGTCTGGGAGTTGTCCGCGTTTTCGTCTTACAAATTTAACCTTTTCACAGTGTGTTTTCAGTTCATGAAAGTTGATGTTAACATTTTGGTCGCCTAAAAATGTTTTATTCAGTGTTTGGTTGTACTTAGCTCCACCCTCTCGTGTCACTTCTGGTTGCAAAAAGCCAAGATGGTGACGGCCAAAAACCAAGAGGACGACAGCCGAAATGCCGAACTCAAGGCTTCAAAACGGCATGCCACAAACCGATGAGTGACGTCACGGTGACTGCGTCCACTTCTTATATATAATTTATGGTACTGCTAAAAAACTTGGCCATGACAGTTAATCTTCTTAAAGTGGCGGTAGGCAGTATATTTTTGGCATCATTGGGCAAAAGTTCCATAATAACCTTTCAGCATATTGTAATTCAAGTGTTCTGAGAGAAAACTACTCCTCATGGCTCTGTTTCCAACTTTAAAAAATCTAGCCCGTGACGGGAGACTTTGACCAATCACAGGTCATTTCAGAGAGAGAGCGTTCCTATTGGCTGTGCTCCGGCTGGTGGGCGGTGCTTGGTATTACCTCAAGAGATTTCAACATGGCTGCCGGGTCACAAACTTTCTCATTTTACAGCTAAACAGTACACTACATATATGAAACATATGATATGAAAACATTTGAGGCGAGAAATAGGCATTACAGTAACAGAATATTGATCCTGCAGAGGCCGTTAAGAGCACCAGAGGACACAGAGGCACGTGATTTTTTTTCAGATTACCTGTCTCATGCACTACCGTCAGGAT
Source organism: Adelosebastes latens (assembly GCA_916700685.1). NCBI lineage: Eukaryota > Metazoa > Chordata > Actinopteri > Perciformes > Sebastidae > Adelosebastes > Adelosebastes latens. The sequence goes on along the minus strand of CAKAKR010007100.1, from coordinate 91,065 downwards.
ATAGTGACTGTTTTATAAAAAAAAAAAAAATAATCAAATTTTCTCTGTTTCTACCCACTGCAGCTTTAAATTTGTATCACACTACTATTTGTTTTTTGTTTGCTTGGCTAGATAGTTGGGTAAACATTTAGATGATTGGTTTATTAGTATGGTTTGTGTGTCACACAGTATTTCAGTCAGTATTAAAACTTTACAGTTTGAACTGTGGAAAATAATTATAAAAGGAGAGAAATGGCTTTACTTGGCTTTTGTAAATACTGTGAAGAAAGACATGCACTGTGAACCAAGTTCACTGGCACAGACAAATATAAATCTGGCATGTACTTAGTGTTCAAAGTGCATTGGTGAGTTACAAGAACACAGGCAACTGGACACGCACACACACGCACACACTCACATGCACGCATATTTAACATGGAAAAAGAGGGACACACACTTTCCACTCAATCTGTCAGCAAATCATTCATCACCATCTACAGGCACTGTGTGTGTAAGAGTGGATGCGCACGTATGCCTGTGAACACATGCAGTATTGAGTGTATTATAGCATGCGTGTGCTCGTGTTTGTGTAGAAGAGGCAGGTCTTCTTCCTTCTGGCATCTTCTGAACTGTGTGAAGGTCACCCATGCCTGAGAGACATGACACAGATACAGTGGAGGCTAAAGCAGGAGACGGCCTGACTCTCTCAACACTCCGCTGTGGTTGGCCATCCATCTGTGGTTTTTAGTTCAGCAAGAGGGGGCGGAGGAAGAGGAGACAAATGGAGATGAAGAGGAGGAAAACTAGACAAAAGAGTCATGAAGTAGCGGAGGAGGATGTGAATAGAGAAGAAGCCAAGGTAAGAAGTAAGAAGGGTGATAAAACAAAGAAACGGGAGAAGGAAGCAGTGAAGGGAGGCTGGCTTCTCTGATTTTATTAAATCAGCATGATTTCTTATGAAGCTCAATTCATAAAAAATAAGTTTCCAAACCAAATTACATGCAGAAAAAAAAAATAGGTGGAAAGAAATGCAGAGTGGGATGACAGAAGGATGAATTAGGACTTGGGGAACTGAGACTAACTGCAAAACAGCAACAGACGAGTAAGGAAGTTGTGCAGGAAGAAATAACATTTTTGACATCACGACCAAATGTCAAAAGTCCTGACACGGAGTCACCACCAGTTATTGACAGCCCCGACTGACTGAAGTGTTAATCATTGCCTCTACAAGGACGCACGCCACTCCAGGGCTACAAGACAGAGAAATCAATAACGGTGCTCACATAGAGAATAATTTCAACTCGGCAATTCAAATGTTTCCTTCATGCATTAAATGAGTTTTCCAGAAAAATAAGACGATTGACTAGGACGGAGAGAGAGAGAAGAACAGTGAAACAGACCAAAGAAGACGTGTAAATATGAAGTTAGCCAATGTTCTGACAGGCCATGTTGTCAATGACTGCACACTGATCAACTGACATCCAGCTGATCAGACATCCAAATCTCCCAGCTGAACGCTCAGCTGACTCTGCCGTGCCATGCTGACAGACGATTGCTCTCTGTCAAAACAGACGCTCTAATTAAATGATCCTCTAACCCATCGTGCTGCTACACATCGCACTTCACCCACTCAACCTCAGTGTTTACAGTACCCTCTATACCCTCGTTGTTAATTGTGTTGCATTTTGTCAGTGATGGTTTAGAAGTGCTGATATATCTATTTTAAAATATCGCCCCTGCCATTGTAGCAGTAGATTCTAAAAGTTCTACTGCAAGAGAAATATAATAAGACTTCTTCCTTCACTTCTTCCTATTTTTTTAAATGACCCCATGTTTATGATAGAGCGTATACGTACAGTATGTGACTGATCTTTGGGGCTGACCGATAAATCGTATTTTCATCGTCATCGCGATATGAACAAGCACATTGCAAAAGACTGTCTGAAACGCGATGAATAAGAAAAATCATTATATTTAAGGATGGTTACCGAAACCCGTTATTAAACGGGCTACAGGGCTGAAGACTGTAGTATTTATTATCACGCCGCAGCATCTCCCTGCTCTGTGTCGGAGCTCTCCACACACATAAATACACACAGCGAAGTCAGCAAACAGCTGATCAGAGAGGCCGTGGTGGAGACAGAGAAGTGAACCAGGTGAATTTGAGTTGACGACAACTATGCTCGTTATTGTAAGTAAGTGCAATTAAACTTTGCAAGTGTAAAGCAGAGATGTTATCATTACACCTGTTCAACAAGCATAAACATGATGAAACGGTTAAACGTGTAGGAAAGCGATATTTCAATCTGCTCTGTCAACAGTATCTCATCCACCGCGCCTATGCTTACACAAGCACAGCGCGTTAGCTCGGCGGCTAACGGCGAATTGTTAACAAGTGTTAGTTTAGTTGAGTTGTGAATGACTTTAGTTCCCTCTAGTAAGCAGTGTTCCCGTGTTTGTGTCTGGGGAGTTTATTGTGAAGGGTGGAACGCAAGGCGTGAGGCGGTGATGTTATTGACCAAGGGTGCAGACTACGAACCTCTGTGTTATTAATTTATTATCTTCATAAAGTACAGGAGCAACGTAACCATCATGTCTGTGTTCTTCAGTCTTTCTAAGCTTCACTCAGTATTTTCATGTCAGGAATATGATTTATTTTATTAACAATTTAGATTTGTTTCCAGTGAGATATTAACAAGTTTATATGGTGTCTTTGCTGTTGTAAAGATTACTGTTGCTGCTCCAGAAACAACATTTAGCCTAGTTATATTTAAAATATTCAATTCTAATCTGGTTCTGAATTTAAAGACAACCAGGCTGAAATAAGTATAGCTAACATGCACACTTCAATATTTGTTTATTTATCGCAAGTCATATCGTCATCGCAATATTGACAAATTATATCGCACATCGCAGATTTTCCTAATATCGTGCAGGCCTGCTGATCTGTGTTACATGTTGGAGCCAAAAGACTCCACTTTTCAGTTGAAGTATGAACGGGGCCACAGAGACAATGTCAACATTTCCATTTCCAGTTTACACAGTTTACCGATTGCACACCCACCCCTCCAAGCCCCCAAACCCCCATCAGACAATAATCATGAAGGGAATACTAATTCAGCAGTGAAGGCCCCGAACACTCAGACATCAAAGCAAAGAGACAGAGAGAGAGAGAGAGGGGAAAGAGAGGTAAGAGGTTAGAGAGTGAAGGAAGGGAAAACAAAGAGTGATACAGTATCTCAGAGCCAAACAAACTGTAATTCAGGTTGGTAAATAAGGAGAAAAGTTGCAAAATAAATTTGGAACATGATCTTTTTATTCCTGATGGGATCTCCTGAGCAGCATATTTGCGTGTGTTGATGAGACCCCGGGATTCTCAGACGTTAACTGCGGAGAACTTGATGTTCTTCTTTGCTCTCGGTGGATTCTCCTTCTATTCTACAATATTTATGTTTGGTTATTATGCAGCAGCACTTCTCGTCCTTTACTTATTTGTCTGCCTGCCTCCCTGCTTGTATATCTGTGTATCAGCTGTCTCTTCACCTGTCTGTCAATGTCTTGCCATGTTTCTCCTTTATCTGTCTGCTCTTTTCCATATCTGTTCATGTCTGTTCTTCTGGCCATCTCTTTTCTTTTTTCTTTACTTACTGCAGTCCACAGCTTTACATATTCTGTTTTGAGTTACAGATAAGCATTGGTTGAGTATTTGTTTTCACTCAGTTCAATGCATTGATTTAAGTAACTGCTACATGTCTCCCCTTAACCATGGCCTAAACCTGATTCTTTGTAGACGCCTGTTAATAAGTTCTTTAACTGTAATAATCTTATTTCTTTTATGTGTCATTTTGCAGTCTTCTGCCCTCACTAGGTGTGTAAGTGGACAGCGCTTTAGTGAGCTAAACACACTTCAAATAAAGGTTTAAAGCAAGGAGTTGACCTTTGAAGTCTTTACTGGAAGCAACTGTCAATCTATGAAGACAGTATTGGAGAACAAATTCAATGATAGGGATTAAAATTAAAAAGTAAAATAAAATTACGACAGCGTATTGCTGCCACTGTGCTCAGTTTCTCATAGTAACTTGTTTTAACAAGATTCTTTTCTATGGTGTGTATTGTCAGCCGATTAGACTGTGGTCAGGCTATTAAATAGGTGTTATCCATCGCTACAAGCACCATAGATGTGGGTCAAGAGGGGCCTACTACACCTAATAGTAGGTTTGATCATCTACTCACATGGTAGATCACCGAAAGAAGGTATAAAGGAACAAGACAGTGACCTCTAGCGACTATAATAATTTTGATAGGAGCAGAAGGTATAGATAGCGTGAAACTCCATATGGGGTGGAGGTCAGGGGCGATGGATGGGACACAAAACACAGGCTTTTATCCCAGGAGACTGGAGTTTGCATCCCATGTGAAACCAACAACGTGTAGTTGTCTTTGTGTTCACAAGCGTTAAGTTTCACTTTCACTTTTGAAACGTAGTTATTTTAAGCCAAAAAACAATGTTTTTCCTAAACTTATCTAAGTGGTTTTGTTGCCTCAACCTAAAGAAGTTGTAGGTGGTTATTTTTTTGCATTAGAACATGTTGCTTTTAAGTTTCGCTTTTTACACTTTAACAGCGTAGCAGGCATAGTAGGCCCACCTCTACAGTATGGTGCTTATAGCAACGATAACGCCTATTTAATAGCCTGATAACAGTCCAATCGGGTGGTAATTTGATAGGGATGTCTTTGATATGATCATGAGACACTCGGAATCAATCAGTCTTTGCGGGGGGAGATTATATAATTTGTTATAGGCAATATATTTATTTGCCCACCAGCCAACAAGTCTGTAGCATCACTTAATTTTCAACACGCATTCACAGAAAGAAAAAAAACTCTTCTGTGGCTCCACCATGACGACAGGAGCTCATTTTATTCTTCCCATGAACCACTTCTGGGTCTCAATCAAACCTCTTATAAAATGTTAACCCATGTAGGATGTCAACCAGTCAATCACTAAACATGATGTAACCCTTCTGTTGGTGCAACCAATGGTTCATTCCATTTGAAATAGAGAGAGAGAAAGAGAGAGATCCTGACCTCGATCTGCCCACCACAGATGAGGCATGCTTTGTCCAAACATGCCTCCTTTCCTTCCGGTTGTTGTAGCTACAATTGGTAGAAATTCTCAATCCAGTTGCCACAGATATTTAATTACTGGCGGTAATTTGTTGCACACTGCATGCAAAACAAATGCCCTCACCACCTCCTACACATATTCAAATTTCAGCCTAACTGCCCATTGCTCATTGGCGCCTACAGTCATGAGTAAGTGGCTAACTATAAATAGCTAAAAAATGGCAGGTTGATTCTGAAAATGGCAAATTGTAAAGGGCAACTTGTCTATCCAATTTTCTCTAAGTGCAGCGCTGATTCAAGATGTGGGAATAAATATGTGTGACCAAGTACAACATGGAGCAATAATGCCCAATTTTTTTTCCACATGCAAACACCAAAATGGCAGCCATCAGTAAACCCAAATGCCCCTACGTAACCTATAGAGGGACGACACCAGAGCTGTGTCACGGCTCCAGAGTGCGACCATTTTGTCCGTGACGCATATGCGACCAAAAATCTGTCATGTGTGACTAAACATTTCCATTGGTCGCACCGGTGCGCCTGCCATTTAGCAGGTCTGTCACTGTGTGTGTATGTGTGGAACCGCGACCTGCATTCCTCCTCGAGTGACATCACAACCATAAAACATACCGGTAATTAAAAATTAGAGTTATAGTGATTGTTTGTTGGTCAAGAAAAATGCTGCGGTGTCCGTTACACCTTCCCCTGGTCCTGAACAGCCCTGACCAGACCTGACATCATCGACGGAGCACCGCTCCATCACCTGTTGACCAGCTGATCTGCTCGTAGCGCATCTCTCTCTCTCTCCGTCACTTGACCACTCACTCGCAACACACACATTACACTTTTCATATAGAGTACGATCTTGACCTGTTCTAGTATATGAAAAGCTCCTTGAGATGACTTCTGTTATGATTCGACACTATATAAAAAATAGAAATAAGCAGGACAAGAGCTAATTTACGGGAGGTGCCATTTTGATTTAAATTATGATGCGTTCAGTAAAGGTAACAACAAAAAGTAAGTAAAAATAAGTATTGGGCAAAGGTAAGTTATGACGTTATCATGATGTGTTCAAATGTAATTTTGTAAAACACAGTTTTTAGTATAGAGGGAATTATGACCTGTTTAACTTCCTAACAAAAACCAGTATGCAAACGCTAATAAAGGAGTGGATGTTGAAGTACATGGAGTTTATTGTTTTACTTTTGTTTTTTACTGTGGTATCGAATTGGTATCAAGAATCGTGGAATTTCACTGGTATTGGTACCGACTACTACATTTTTGGTATCATGACATCCCTAGTGTATCCCTACGGGCACTGACTAAATGCCTAAAATGTATTATTGTGGTGCCAAAAGGCGCTGTGAAAAATGTTGGGTGCACCTAAATAAAAAAGGGAGCAACCAATGTAAAAAGTTAGTTTGGAGCCCTGTGTGTCTTTTTTTATAATAGTAAACTGAGGTTTCCTGGCATTGATGATAAAAATTCATTCAACAGTTTTACAAATCAAAATTTACTGTATAACCGTATGAGGGCTGAGGCGTGTTGAGACTGCTTTCAGCAGCCTGTATTTGCATTGTATACAGCTTGATTTTCATTTGTCAGTGTTCTATTCACTGAGATTGATTTTGGCAGGGTTGGCCAATGACCTCTGGCCTTTCCAGCCATTCTCCCTTTGCATGTGTCATCTGCATATGACTGAAGTCACTGATGCATATCTGTCAACTGTGTATTTCCCTGGAAAGCTCTCAATGGAAATGCCTGTGGAGAATAACCAAAACTGAATATAGCTGTCAACTGGTCCCAGAGGAAAACCTTTGAAACATCCTCCCTTCACTGTCAGTCGCTCTGCTAGAAGCCATTCGAGAAGAATATTCTTCTTTTTAATCAGACGGCAGGCATAGACAGCATCTGTGTGGCTCAGTGGACTAAGGCACACTCACTTTGTTATGAGGATAAAGTTAATGACTGTTTCCCTCTGCCTGTTCTTTTATGAGGATGAGATAAGAAACAATAACAGCACATATAGGTACAAACACACTCGCTTATTGTCACACAAACCTCCCACAATCCTCTCCCTCTCTCTGCGTTGGGATATTAGATTGGCTTATTATGTCTTTCCAGTGCGCTTCTCTGTTTCGTGGACTATTTTGCTCTCCTATTTCAAATTGGAACATTTTATTGATGAGAAAATCAGAGGTCCTCTACACCACAGTAAAATACAGTCAGGTTCTGGTCAAACACAGGCCATGTAAAAGAATCATACATGACTAAAGGGCTTGCCAAACACTAAAGAACTCAGTCCTGGACAAAGTTCAAACTTTATGGTATTTAATTAAACATTTTACAACTGAAATAATGAGCAAAACATTTCTTTCATTTTTTATTCTGGAGCATTTTACTGCTTAATTGTTATCCTCGGATTGACTGTTAAATTGTTAGATCTAGGTTAGTCTCATGAAATGGTTGACTCATGACTTATTGTTATATTATCAGCAGGAAATTGTTGCTTTGACTGTTTTGAATGAGGTTATGCGGGTTATACAGCAAATTCCATCACAGTGCTAAAAAGCTTCCCCTGGAAATAATGAATGACCTGTTGTTATGAGTTAGGCTGAATGCCTACCGCTCTGTTAGGACTTTTAGTGAAGGTCAGGGTTATCCCTCAGGGTTCAGTGCTTGGCCCAACTTTATTGTCTATGCACTGCTGGAAATTTAGTAGTCGATACCAATGCCGGTGAAATTCCATGATTCTCAATACCCAATTCAATACCACGGTAAAAAAAAAAAAAAAATCCCCATTTACTTCAACTCCTTTATTACCATTTGCGTACTGTTTTTTGCTAATTTATATTATATTAATCCCTGATGATCTGCCTCAAGATTGTCACCAAAAACTAAATTTTACAAGATTACATTTGAACTCGTCATGATAACGTCATAATTTACCTTCGCCCAATACTCTTTTACTGAAGAGAGCTTGAACGCATCATAATGTAACTCAATGTAACCTCCGTACATTAGCTGTTAGCTCTGTTATTTAACCAAGCAGGACTATGCTGCCTTCCCGGCTGCTAACAGCTAACGTTATGAGCTCTCCTCCAGCCGATTTCAACACGGATTTGTTGTTCACAATGTAGCATTATCAGAGAAACTTTCCATCACCCCTGGGACGATGGGACACCATTACTCGCGAGCTCTGATCCCCGATACCTACGGTACCTGCGGTGCTGTAGAAAAATGACTGCGATCATGGCATCCACTTGGTACTGAAGTATCGGTTCTCGTGACATCCCTACCCTATAAGCAGTTGTGGATCACAATCTTGGTACCAATCACCCATCTACACCAGGATAGACTCTAATCATCACATTAACACATGTATTCTGATGAGGCTTGAGATGTGGCTCTTCTTACAGGCTAATATCCAACCCAAAATCTTGTCTAAGACAAGAACTGAACCAAATAAGCTATTTTATTCACAAGGACACCAAACCATATACTGTAATGTTGAAAAATCTAGATTTGAAAGGATGATACTGACCCTTGATACACAACACCCAGCTGGCAGGGTTTCAATGGGAATGCATCCTCGGAGGCTTCACAGAGAGTTGCCCTGTGTAACACGTCCCATTGTTCATCACTGTTGTAAACATATATATTTTTTTTTAATTCTGAATGCTAAATTAACAGTCTGAGAGGAATAGATACACATTTCCTGATATACTCCAAAATGGACATGGATAGCAGACACAGTTTACCACTATATTGTATTGTATTCATGTACTATTTTGACCATGGTACAGTTACATTTAGGCAAATAAAACCACCTGGTTTTGGAGCATGTACCACTGTGCTACCGTTAAAATGCATTTTTATGCAGTTCAAAGATGTTTGGATTCACTGCTGGTTATATTGACAGCTCTGCAATATCAAGGCAAACCTACTGGTATTTAGATTGCTACTGTACACCAGCCCCTCCTTCTCTATCCCTTTATTTTCATCCTTTCCTCTCTCCTTCCTTCCCTACGGAGCCTTTCTCAGCATTGTAGTGTTTGCCAGGAAGATTTGATAATCATCATACGCCGACATGTCTGCTCTTTAATGAGATCAATCACAAGCACCACCATCATGCTCCTCTCTCGCTCTTGTTTGTCCGCGGGCTCCAGACTGGGGAGACACACACACACACAGAGTGAGTAACGTGGAGATGCAAGCAGTGGGCCTGTGTAAGTGTGGGAAAGTAATGTGTGTGTGTAGTGCTAGGGAAGGGGTGTATGTTTTGTATTGGGCCTCATGCAGGAAGCGATATAAGATCAAATTTCCTCTTATTTTTGTTTGTATCCACGATTTGTTCTTATTTTCTTAGTACCCATTGATTTCTGGGATTGATTCACCACTGTTTTCTTATTTATGCTCTTCTCTTAGGTAAGAGAACATTTTACGAATGGTCAAGAACACTCTTGCCAAGAAAAAAACATCTTTTTTTCGCAGTCCACAAATTAATGAACAATTTATATATCTAAATGCATTAATATCATATAATCAAATTATATTATTATATTATTTAGAGAAATTATATTGATTGGATTATTAAATTTGTAGGTTGAAGAAATACTATTGGTCCATTGATCCCTATTAAGACTATAAAAACCCTTGAATTATATGGCGTGTGTTCAGCTTCCGAATGGCTTACATACTGCTCTTAGATACTTTTTGATTTTCCTGTAACTCCAGTACTGACGCTCTGGAAAATCACATTTACTTTTGTTTTAGTTTATTTAACAGTACATCTCCATTTCACTACTGCTCTTCTTTTTCTTCTTACAGTCTTTTTGGAGGCATTTCTCCAATTCTTGGACATGTGTCAGAGTATTTGCACACGGCACAACACCTGCCCTTATAAAGTGTTTAGGGGGCGTAACCTAAAAAATCATTCAACACACCTGGATAAGAGAAAATGTGGATGGCTAAGAACATTTGGTGCAGCTGAAATTGACTTCTCTTATTTTTTTTCTCTTAACAGAAATTAAGAGTAAATAAAAGAGAAATTTAATTGTTGCTGCATCAGGCTTGTGTATTAAAGGGGACATATCATGAAAAACATGTGCCTTCCAACACACAAACTGTGAAATAAGACAACCCTGTCAGTAATTTTGTGGGCTATCTAGATCAGAAAACATGTGATTCAACAAGCCATTCAGATTTGGCTCTCCTTCCTATGTCACATGCAGGCTCATTAGAATATACCGCTCCCCATCTGAGTCTCCACCCATGGCTTGAGAACTCTTCTCGCAGGCCAATCAGACCAGACTGGGCTTTTTCAGGAGGGGATCTTAAAGAGACAGGCGCTAAAACGGAGCGTTTCAGACAGAGGGTGAATACAGGTATATTTAGACAAACAATATGAGAAAAAGAATGTGTCTTTTGAATATTAAAGCATGTAAACATGTTCTAGTAGAAACCCCAAATACAAGTATGAACCTGAAAATTAGCATGATATGTCTCCTTTAAGTCTTATAAATATTCTTTAAAACTCTAAATATCTTTAAATATTTGGTATTGCATCTGAATGTGTTTGTGTATGTGAGAGAGAGAGAGTGGGTGCATGGATGAGTATGTATTGTGTCTCAGTTGTGTGTGTCCGTGTGTGTGGGGGTGTGTGCGTGTGAGATGCAGCAGATTGCAGAGGGCGGGGGAGAGTGGGTTTTGCCTGCACACTAACAGATGGCGGGAGAGAAGGGGGTTTAAGTTTCTTTTCTCACTTCTTAAAGAGCAACCAGTTAAGAGCTTGTGCGTGTGATTACGTGTGTGTGTGTGTGTGTGTGTGTGTGTGTGAGAGAAAGCAGGACTCTATGTTTCATTCTCAAGAGTGTTAACTTAACTAAATTTATACAGTGCAAGCAAGCTTGCTTTTCAGCTGAGGTGCACACACACACACACAGATCCAAACACACTAACACAAGCGCGCAGCCTAACACACACAGGCAGGTGTTGCTGCCACTTCATCAGAGTTTTCTGCAAAGAGGAGACTAAAGTAAAGAGCTGGGAAATAAGAACACATTTCTCTTCTCCGCTTTTCAGCACCTCAGGGTAACGAAAGCAGAGGGGAGAAGGAAAGAGAGAGAAGGATGGTGGGAGAGGTGAGAGGGTGTCATGAAGTGGGGGACAGACAGAGAGAGAAACCTCTTGGGGGTGAAAAGAAATAAAGGTGCTGACATGAAGCGTAACAGCTTACGAGTGAAAGAAAACTGCAGGTAAGTGTCAAAACCGTAAAAGTGTTTGAGATAGAATGACAATATGAAAAGACTGATATGTTATCTCTTCACTTGACATTTCTATAAGCAAGCTACAAACACCCTCGTCGATGTTAGTTTTAGTAATGATGTAATATAGATTAACTGTTCTAGCAGCAGGTCCAAGGTAGAAGGGAATATATTCATATAACTAAATGCAATGCATTTAGCCCACATTTCTAAAGGCCAATGTTATCTGTGACTTGACATACTTAAATATTGTCCATTGTAGGTCCACATCTTAAAGAGAGAGTTCTGATTACTTGAAGTAGGGTTGTATGAGGTACTTATCCATAGTCAGTAGATAACGGTTGGCATGCCGCTAGTTTGGAGAAACAGACAGGAGTTACCGACACGGGATCAAAGCAATGTACTGCTGAGGACGGGGGCAGCAGCAAAACGTATTTTAGCCACCTAAAAAAAAGGCTCACCTAAAAAAAATCAATATAAGTTTAAGTGTATGCTATATTTTGAATATTTTCCCCGCTTTATCTTGCCCGTCAGACAGCCCTTTCCGACGGGGAACTGAACTGAAAATGAAAGTTATCTATGCTCTCTTCGAAGCCGCCAGACAGACAAAAACATTATGACTGTAGATAAGTTTGACTTTCAGTTCAGTTGCCCTACGGAAAATATTCTAAATATAATGTACACTTAAATTGATATTGATTTTTTTTTCTTTATCCCTTTAAAGGGTCAGTTGGCCAAAATAACAAAAAAACACTAGAGGTAAATGGACTTGCATTTAAAGCGCCTTTCTAGTCTTCCGAACACTCAAAGCGCTTTGCACTACATGTCAGCATTCACTCATTCACACACACACATTCATACACTGATGGATGAGGCTGCCATGCCAGGTGCCGACCTGCCTATCAGGATCTAATCTTAATACTCATTCACACACCGATGGCACAGGAGGCAATTTTGGGAGCAATTTGAGGTGGAATGTGAACTGGAGGAGCCGGGGATCGAGCTTCCGATTGGTTGGCGACCCGCTCTACCTCTCAGCCACAGCCAAGGTGGGGTGATTTTTTTTGTTATTTATTTATTCATTCATCTGTGCTGCTAAGATCACTGAAAAAATAATTTTAAAAACTCAACTTGTCTTTCCAAAAATAATGTAATTTGCTGGTCGATTGACAGACCTGACAGTTTTCCTTAGGATTTTCTCTTTTGTAGCAAGTAGTTCCAGTGAAAACTACCCTGAGCTGTGTGGGTCAATGATGACTTGCTATCTGCTATCTCATTATGCTGTTGATGAATGACACTAATTCTATAGGGAGGGTGATTAGTCTTGAAGAAAAGCTTGTCTGACACAGTGTGACAGGGTGCGGCTCCCTCTCATGTGCACTTAATTCCTTATTAATTACTTCTTGCAAATAAGTAGTTACATTGCTCCATACATTACTTTCTTTACTCCATCAAAAGTCCCTTCCAACAACTCTAAAGCATGTAGAAATAAAAGTGAAGTGGGATAAGTAACAATTATGTAATTACTGTATTTACTGTACTCCTGTACTACTGTTATCCCTGACACTACTTGTTACAAAAAAAAGTAATCACAGCAACACATTACTTCCCATGACTGATAATAACATACAAATATATTTGCTTGTAAAGTGAGGAGGACATGCACGGACAAGCAAATGGATGGGCACAGACACTGAGTTTAACAAGAGATTCAACTGTGGGCGCGTGCAAGTCACACATACCCACATACACCTACACCTACACCCACACTTACACCTACAGTACACACACCTACACCCACACTTACACCTACAGTACACACACCTACACCCACACTTACACCTACAGTACACACACCTACACTCATACTTACACCTACAGTACACACACCTACACCCACACCCACACCAAAGCCCTGTTGCTGATATCTGCATTTGTGAGGAGAAGAGTGCATTTAGTTACCATACAACTCTAAAGGGCCAACAGCTCACAAGGTGGCTGTTTCAGTAAAAAGCTGCACACTTGAGAGAGAAGTAGGAGCAGAAAGATAAATGGAGAGATTCATTTTATTAAATTTCCATTTAAGTATATGCCTTGTGGATTTTTTTTTATCAGTCAGCACAGCAAAAGGAGAAGCTGCATATAGGAGAAACGTTAATGCTTTGTGACAGAGAGCAGGTTTAGTAGAGTGATTTGATTCCATCTGAGCTACCGCTATATCCATCTTCAACCATGAGGGGATCACATACTGCCATAAACAGCAAAACAATGTGCCTCCCTTGGTACATCCAACCTTGGTGTGAGTTTTCTAATGAAATATTCAATATAAGGGCGGACAGTATAGAGATAAAAAGTGAGGTTTAAACCACCAACTTCATCAAGCATCCTTTTTTTTTTAATCACATTCAAGGTTCATTAATTGTCATTCTACAACACAGAGAATTTGTTGTAATTATGTTGGTTATGTTTAATTAAATGTAAGTCAACTGCTGATCCAAAAAAACAACAAAAAAACTAAACTCTGACGTCTGCCAATGCTATGAACCGACCTCCACTAAGGCAAGGATACATGAAATGGAAAGGCGCATAATGTAAAGTGTATAAATGCAGATACCATTTTCTGTGCCTGGAGCCCCTCCCATATGGTCACTCAAATCAAATCAATAATTAGCTGACCTTCCTTTAAAGGAGATTCTCAACTTTGGGAGAAATCTAATGACCTGTTACCATTTTCCATTAGCTCAACGTATTCTCGTACAACGGTTTGTATGATATTTTACGAAATGTTATTCCTCATTTTTCGCGCTTTTTCATATGAATGTCCAGCGTCAATTTCTGCTCCAGTCTTTTCAAAATAAACCTCCGTCTTAACAGAAAACTACTTAGTTATGTTTAGGAAAGATCGTAGTTAAGTTACGCCACACCGGGAGTGGAGGTTACTGTAGGTTACAAAAACTACTTAGTTAGGTTCAGGAAAATGGTATTGGGTCCCTAATCAAATTTGTGTTTTTTGACAACTTGTGTTTGACATTAAAAATGCATTTTACTAAATCAGAATATCAATATAATTTAAAGAATAACTTTATTCATATTCAAATCAACCTTTTGTAATATGTATATATATTTTCAGAATCTAAAAAGAACACTTAAAAGTGAGATTCAATCCATAAAAATTGCAATAATCTTCTGTATAAATTCAATAGTTCAACATTTTAAGAAATATGTATATTGTGTTTCATTCTGAGAAGGGGTTTTATGTGAAATCTGTTCGGCAAGGATAACACAAATTGTTTGCGTAAGACAGAAGCTTAGACGGTAAGAAAATAGTGAGAGTTTGGTGGATTTTTTTTTTTTTCGACAGCGAGGTTTCTTTTGTTTATTTCTACTATTTCAACACAAATTTGTTGTTCACAACGTAGCATTATCAATCGAAAAATAGGGTGAGTCCCCTGGACATGTTGATTTTGATTTTCCTACATCCTTCATGATTTTAATGCATCAGAGATGCAGGACGCGTACCTAGCAACAGTAGCAACAATATCCACAGAGACACTATCATCCCAAATGGTGTTTGATCATTAAAAAACAATCACGGTTTCTTCTGTTTTTTTTGCTACAGTTGTTTACCATAAATAAGCTGCTTAGCATTCAGCTGTTATACAGTATAGTATTCAGTAAAGCTATTTTTGTTGTTTCTCAAGCATTCTGAAGTCATAAGCTCTTTAATTTGTGGCTAATGTAATCCGAGAAACGCAATATCCAGCAGAGTAGTTATAAAGGGGAATTATGCGAGCAGAATGAATGTTTGTTAATCGCTCTCGATGAAATTGAAATTTAGATGAGGAGAAACTATTCACAATTTCAAGCCAGATTCTGTTTTGCTGATTATCCTTCTTTACCTGTTACTGTGCATCCTTTTTGTCAGCTCTGCAGATGTGGAGTAATCTATCCTGTCTACACTCAAACCTTCACCTGCTAAAGATTTGCATTGTAGAACAATGTCCCATGTTCACTGAGTGGAGAGAACAAATATTCTGACACCCATCATTTTGTAAGAGAACATGGACAAAATTGAACGCAAGTTTGTCCTGAACAATAACCATACACCTCTCTTGCATAATATAAAGTAAAGTAATGATTCAATGTTGTATCAGATTACATTACAAGACTGGTATGGGAGTAAAGATTAACCGACACATATCGTAAATCAATACAATAGTCTTAGATAGAAATAGCTCCACACATTAAAACATGGCAGGCGATCGTTTTGTATGCAAATGTTGCATTGTCTTGAAGCTACATTCAACAGCAGCTTGCAAGAGTTTTGACTACCTTCTTTGGCTTAACGTTAGCAAGTGCTAATAAACTAGCATCGCTAGCTTAGACTCTCCATTGTCTAGTTCTACATTAATATAACAAATAGCTGAATACAGATGGTGTCAACACAGTCTTGTTTTTGGCCATTGTGAGTGGATGCAGTGAAATAACACTTGTCTGTGCATCAAGTGTTTCCAGTAGATTTATAATGCTGTCTGTGTTATATGTATATATAATAAGCGTCTTACCTTATGGTTTCACAATGTGGGACACCATGTCACTAATTCATAGTATTCCACCACATCATCATTACACATATAAGGCAACAGTTGAAATTAAAGGTTATTATCATTAAATTACAACCATGGCCAATGAGCCGCAGTGAGCCATATTGGTATAGGTAATATAAGACACGTCATTAGAATACTATAAATTAGGTTAAACTGAAACTGATCAAAGCCGTATTGATTGTATCAAAGTAGTATTATATCGAACCGTATCGAATCATTACATGGTTAACTGTATTGTTTTTGTATCGTATCGCAGACCGTGTATCGAGATGTGTATCGAATCGTCTTGAGAGGGAGAGATGCACATCCCTAAAGGCTGGGTGGCCGTCTATATTGTACCCTTCCCCCGATTGGTACTTTTCAGTAAATTTGTCATGTTTATTTGAATTATTTGGTCTTTGACAGGAAATAACCATTACCAACCGGCATTTGGATCTTCCAGGTACAGGTGTATTTGGACTAAAATCTCTTGTCACACCTTGACACACAGGTGATCTCTATTAAACGTATTGTTTGATTTCTAGAAACAACTTGCATGAGTAATGATGCAGGTGTGTCATGGTAATGGGGTGAATCACTCTTCTCTTTCCGTTGATCTGCGCCACACAAGCCTCATTATTTGACTGTGATTCACAGTTCAAGTGGGGTGAATACTTCTCATTGGTAATGTATAATGATAAAACTTTAAATGCATTGAAAACTATACCGCCATCAAAAAGAAAAAGTGTATCCGATCTACATTGAGGGAGAGTGGGTTGTGAGTAAAACAACGCTGGTCTCTGCATGTCGGTCCTCTGGGAGAGTTCACAACTGTCAGTGTGTGACCAGCTTAGCCCTGCACTGTTACTCTGTGTCACTGCTAAAAGATGTGAGCACACACATGACTTGTCTCTCACACACACTTTCCCCACAAACTAACAAGAGCTCTAGCAAGCATGACACACAAATGAAGAGGAGGAAACACTGGCATGTTCAGCAGTGTACATACACATACACATACTACAGGGCCAGAAGAGGGGTGAGGCTGGTGACAGTCCCTGTCCCTGTGTCAGTGTCAGTCTCTCCAGAGGGGAGAGACAGAGCGCCCAGTGGTGACACACAGCCTGTCATCACAAAGTGACATAAACGACCCACTTTTCTTTCCAGCAGGCCCTTCCCCATCGTCAGCGCTTCATCTTTTAAGTTTGTACATCTGGTTTTACCTTACCTTCATTTTCTATTGGTCCCCGTCTCACTGTCTTTCTCTCTTCTCTTATTCAAACAAAATCCTAAATAAAATAAATGAATACAAATTCAGCAATAAAAGCAGCCAGGAGCCATTTCCATTGAGCCAATACAGTATATTACCTAGTTATGCCACATCTTTCATCCAAAAGAAAAAACATTTCAAGTCCATGGAGTTCAATATGACCTGCTTTTACTTTTCGGTATGTAATCTTGACGATTCTAGTGTTAATCTTAGAAAGCTGCAGAGTGACGCATCTTACCGTAAGTTTACGGTATAGGCTTTGTTCAAAACTGCATTATAACCTGTTTTTTTATCTTTGCTATTTGACTTTGCGGTTTTCTTTTCCATTCATGTACTCTATACTTCAGGCAAAGATAAACAAGAGCTCAGTACACATAAGTGGAAAGACATTTCCAATTTGGAAATAGTCCAAACCTCCTCTCCCACCAAAATATCAGGGCCTAAAGTATGTCTCAGCTTGACATCAGATCAAATGTTAATGGAAAAGACATTGTTGACATAAGGAGATTAATTGTGGGGGGAGAGGGACATGGTTGAGGGTTTCAAAAGAAGGGGAATTCAAGTTTTGTGGTGTTGGATGGATGGAAGGAAATGGACTGATGGATAGCGTTAAATGCTTAGACAGACACATGAAGAGATGAAAACGCAGCGTGGCAGTATACTGTAGATGAATGGTCGCAAATGAAGACAGGCGATGGATATATACAGAGACAGATTTTTGACAGCCAGACAGGCAGGTCTAACTAGGCCTTACACCGGTAGTCTTGTCATTTCTCAACTCTGTCTCCTGCAAATGATTTACACGTGCAACTGTTGTGCATTTGCTAAAAGGAGTTGTGTGATTTTCATTTAGTGCAGCACAAAGTGAAAGCAACGTATCCGCATATGATATCTTACAAAAAGTAATTCCTCATTTTTCGTACATCCTCCTACGAATGTCCAGCAAAAACGTGTACATTTTCGCACGTTACATGCGTACAGTCTTTTCAAAATAAACTTCTATCTTCACAGGAAACAACTTGGTTAGGTTTAGGCAACAAAACTACTTGATTAGGTTTAGGAAAAGATCAACTTGGTTAGGTTTAGGAAAAGATCAACTTGGTTAGGTTTAGGCAACAACAGTACTTGATTAGGTTTAGGAAAAGATGGCGGTTTGGGCTTAAATAACTATGGATGTGGCGTTACTTAAGTACAGAAGTTACGCGTCAAATAACGCTGACTTCTGGTTTCACATGGGACACAAACAGCGGTCTCCTGGGCAAGAGCCCAGTGTTTTTTGACCCACCCGTCCACCCCGACCTCCACCCTGCACGGCAACTGTCGCTCTTTATATTTCCTGGTACAAATATGTATTGATTTTGTGGGATATATATGAATTACAGTGCATTATCATCATCTTTTCATAGGTATTGCTATGAATGGTGTATGAGAACAGCCGTGAAAGTGTGGAGGTCAGGATGGTGGATGGGTGTAAACAAAAAGTGTTTGACCATCATCACTGGTATCCCTGGTGTATCCCACATCAAGTAGAATCTAATCTAATTTATTTGTTTCTTCATTTGAACTACACTTTAAACATACCTGAATTGTCGTACGTGGATTATATAGGTATAACCACAGAAACCAGGCAGCATTACACCTCTGCCTAAAGGTAATTGCAAATGCACAGTCTTAACAGTGGGAGATGTGGTACTGTAGGATAGCTAGTTTTATTAGAGTTGATTCATAGTTTAGCTAAGTTAACAAACCGTTGAATAATGCCAGTGTTTTGTTATTGTTTAGCAAATAAATAATAATTTGGGATTCTTAGGGCAATACTAAAACTGTATAAAACACCTGACTAGAGCAAACAATCTAAAAAGTCGGGTGAAGGTACTGGATGACCTTTAAATCTATAAATGAATAAAACCAACACATGCATTCTGTTATCATCACAGCAGCGTTCCTGTGAACCATTACTTCCTCATACTAAGGCTTAATGAAAATATTGTTTTGCAGCAGCTCTGGGAGGTACTGACATCAGATTTCTGGTGTAGTAAATGCTCACTGGCAGGCTTTTCTCAGTATAATGAATTTGGAAATGATTAAGTAAGCAGACTTTTCCCCCATCGCCATTATGTTGAAAATGCCAAGACACGCTGTTTCGCAGGTGCAACTGAGAAGACATAAAGAAAAAATAATGCTCTCCTGAAACAGCAAACCAAAAGTACAGTATTCTCTGTCAGAAGAGAAAGGAACAGTTAACAGAAACCAACATTTCTGTTCAACGTCTCACATGTTTTGGATTCTATGTGGTTCCAATTTTCTACATGTGTTGAAGCTGTTAATTATATGTACAGATTGGTAACAAATGAAACATCGGCACATCGGTGTTCGAGCGTCATGTGTGAACTGTTCAAATATATGTGCTGAGAGGCTCGCCGATGCATCGCAGACACATTCCAGATATCTAATATGCTAAATATCTGGACCTGTCGGAGACTCTGGCCACAAGCTACAGCCAATGAGAGCGCAAGACACAGGTTGAGGGGAAACCTGGGGGAGGAGGGGTCGCCTGTAAAAATAGGAACTTACTGTATGTGTTGCATTTGCAACACAGAGCAAAGTTGTTGTTGCACTTAGAGGAATAAATAGTAAAAAAGATGCATAGAAACCAGTGGAAGCAGGCTATTTTGTGAGCAGGTGCCAACGACAACATCAACAATATCTCGCACATAGTATCACATCATTTACCATGTTTTTCTCGCATGTGTTTTCATGACAAAATGTAGTTTGAAGACCTCATCAGAGATTCCTCCTGGTGAAAGATCTTGTGTCTTGTGTGACCCCATGTCACCGGTCAGTCATGTAGTGTGAAAATGACTTCAAGACTCCTGATTACAAGACAGCAAGTTGTGTAGTGTGAACAGTATGGTGATCTGACGACTTTGAAAGTCTTGTAGTGTGAACTTGGCATCAGTAAGACGTTGGGCCACCATAAGACGTCAGAACAGCTTCAATGCTCCTTGGCACAGATTCTACAAGTCTCTGACAATCTACTGGAGAGATGGAACACTATTCTTCCAAAAGATATTTCCTTTTGGCGTCTCTCTAATCATCACAAGCGCTCAAAATCTGGCGACTGCAAAGGTCATAGCGGATAATTCAAATCATTTTCATACTCTTCAAACCACTTGGCCAGGCCCTGAATGGAAGAATCTGCATTTATGTTTCTCCACTCATTTATCCAGGTTTTTTTCCTTTGATCCCTCACCAGACTGTATGTTCAGTTTCTTGCATGCAACTGTGCTAAAATGGTGGTTCAGTTTATGGCACGTGCAACACAGAGTGAAGCCTATGAGGAAGTGCCTTAAACTTGCATTCTTTCTAACAGCCAGCAGGGGGCGACTCCTCTGTTTGCAAAAAGAAGTCTGATTGTATAGAAGCCTATGAGAAAATGACCCTATTTTTCACTTGTTTTATTACCTCAGTAAACATTATAAACATGAGTTTATGGTCTCAATCGCTAGTTTCAAGTCTTCTTCAATACAGCATGATGTTCATTTAGTAAATTATGGTCACATTTAGAGTCAAATAGACCATAAAGCAGGGTATACTTTAGGGCGTGGCTACCTTGTGATTGACAGGTCACTACCACAACATTGTCATGGTCTGGGAGTTGTCCATGTTTTCGTCTTACAACTTTAACCCTTTCACAGTGTGTTTTCAGTTTATGAAAGTCAATTATAACATTTTTGGTTGACTAAAAATGTCTTGTTCAGCGTTCAGCTGTACTTAGCTCCACCCTCTTGTGTCACTTCTGGTTGCAAATAACCAAGATAGCGATGGCCCAAATGCTGAACTCTAGGCTTCAAAATGACAGTTTTCAAACAATGGGTGACGCCACAGTGACTACGTCTACTTCTTACATACAGTCTATGGTGCAACATAACATTGAGCAAATTTCTGGGCTACTTGTTGACCTTTATGTCAAGCCAAACCAGTTTGAAAAACAAAATATGAAAGATATAAAAAACTTAAAATCTTATGTATTGTATTTACTATTTCATGAGCTGAAACTCACTGTACACCATAATAAATATTTGTGCATATTGGTGTTACAACAGTTCTTAGCTGAATCCTACAAAAATATTTAAATAAATTTAAACTGTACACATTCACAAGTGATGACATGAATGAGGTTGTAACTCTCTCTCGCTCAGTTACTCTTCAAAGCATTACTGAAAATTAATTTGATTTGTTTTACACATAACATATTCCTTCTAACCAATGCTTTCATGTACTTTGTAAACAATTTGTGTTTTGCTTAAGTCACAGATTCTGCAATGTATGATCCCCGTTTCCTTTGATTTTACTTGCCTCACATGTCATATATTCTACATGTGCAGACACGCACACAAAAAGCCTCACCCACACACACACACCCACACACACACACACACACAGGATGAGCGGTTTTTAGCATGACATTGAAAATTCCCTTTGATCTCCATGTTAGCAGAAGTCGGAGCTGTTTACTAATCAGTGAGTGAGAATAGAAAAAAAAATTATGCATGCAGTATCTCAGTAATACACATACAGATTAGTGAGTGGGTTACAAAGAAATGTTAGCAGTCTACATGTAAATCACTGTGACACTATTCACTGTCATACTGAATCCGCCTCGATAACCCATGCAACGTCGAATGACTACAGTCATTAACAGGACTTAAATGCTTAACTTCTGGATCCCAGTTTGCTGAAAGGGCGGGAGAAAAATGAGTGGGTGTGGTGGAGGTTGCAGGGGAGAAGATACAGGCAGAGGAAAGAAGAAAAAGCAATAACCAACGAAGGTAAGAATGAAAGAGACAAAGTTATGCTTAACCAGTTTTATTTGCTGCTGCTGGTCTCAGATCCAATTGAAACTACTATTTTGGGTTTTCTCATTTCAAGAGCCAAAACGTTCGGCTGATTTTCTTGTTATATGAGCCTATATACTTTAATGTTACTCGTTCTGTGGCCATAAAAGCCCAAAATAGTTTATTGGCTATTAACGCATTGTAGAAACCAATAGTTTTGAGTTTTAGATGATGGATGGGGATGAATAAATCAGGTAGCGAATGCGTCTCCTCAATCTCTGTTATCTACTTCCTCTTTCAGATTTCTTCCCAGATGGACTTCCTGTGTTGCCCTGGAGACCATTCATCACCGTGACAACCATGTACGCCACCTGCAGTTATTGCTTGAGTCTATTATTATAAGAAGAAATGCTGCTCGATGCACAGCACCCTGTAAAATGCATATAGGGTGCATGTGTGAGAGAGTGCGAAGAGGTGAGAGAGTGAGAGAGATACACGAGGACAAATGCGTATACATCTATATATCCTCTTGCACATTCACTTTTTGAAAACTTCAAGCCTTCCCCAGAGGTTCGCTCCATGGTGCCAAGCATAGCACTTAATATCACTTTAGCCTACTTTACTGCTGTGTTAAACAGAGGACAGAGCCGTAATGAAAAAGAACTATTCTGATTGAAAACGCCATGGTTGTTCCTACTGGCTGACTTGTACTGAGTATTCTCAAAAATGGTAATTCAATGCACAATTACAGCTCTATAAAGGCTGAGTGGGGGCAGCGGTGTTGGCCACCGTGGCAGAAAAATGCAGTAATATGTACATGAATACACAAAGGTGTTAAAAGCTTAAAGAACTCAAACACTCAAGTACACACACACACACACACACAAAGCCCAGTTGTTCTACTCATTAAAAGCAGTTCCCATGGCATTCAGAGCTGTGAATTCAGTCATGTTAATGAAAAATCAGGCAATTAGACCTTTGAGTTGTTGCAAACTATCTGCAAAATTGCTTTAATACCTTAATACCAAATAAACTACTTTAAAATAGCAGCTCTTTGTGTGCTTTTATTCATGAAAGAATAATCATTGATTAGCGGAAAAAAGATGTGCTTTTACTTCTACAAGCAAATTGGCTTATGAAACTTTAATGATCACCAATGGGAAATTTGATATTATTGTGTAGTTATAGAGGTTTATGGGATATAACGTTGCTGTGGGCTAAGACAAGATATAGAAAACCCACAATATACAGTAGTATAGTTTACAGTTGGGATCTACAGTGAAGTGAGCCAATGGACCGATGAAGTATTGGCATGAAAATAATGTGCTTTGATTCTTCAATGAAAGTAACAGTTCTACAGATGTAAAATCATTGCTATTAAAGGCAACTACAATGCCTTGACCATTAGTGAGAAGGCTGTTACATTTCTTGAGTACAGCTGGATTTTCACCTCAGACACAAGGGCTGGCGGGGCGGAGAGAAGAAAAAAAATAATCTTGCTTTTGATTTCGATGGTCAAGATTGGAAGCCAATTTCGAACGCTTTCCGGTTCAGAATCGTAATCGTGACACCCCTACTAGTAAGGAATCTCAGACTTTTCCCATCTGCGCTCTAGTTGGTCAACAAAATTCTATTACTGTATTTACGGAATTAGCTATAGCTAACGTTATTTCACTATCTAACTCGCTACCTACCAATATTTTGTATTTATTTAACCAGGAGTAAAGACTCTGTGCCTGTCGCTAGCATGGTCACTATCCGCAGGATGACCATCACAACATGCGCTGAAATCCTGTCATGGATTACTCCGCTCCAGTGGATTTCTCTTGCACTTGCATAGACTATAACTACAGGAAGACGAAAGAAGTCAGAAAGGTATGACACATCTTCCCTGTCTTATAAGTGTTTATCGTTAACATAAAAGAGATTCAGAAAGTGTCAGCATGAAACTTTAATGATCACCAATTAGAAAATTGATATTATTGTGTAATCATAGAGGTTTATGGGACATACCGCTGCTGTGGGCTACGGCAAGATATAGAAAACCCATAATATATACAGTAGTATAGTTTACAGTTGGGAATGGGATCTACAGTGAATTGAGCCAGTGGACCAATGAAGTATTGGCATGAAAATAATGTGCTTTAATTCCTCAATGGCACAGCAACAGTTCTACAGATGTAAAATCCTTGCTATTAAAGTCAACTACAATGCCTTGACCACTTAGAGCAAGTGGCCTTGTCTAACTGGTAATATATTCACAAACATCATTAGCTTCTTAGTGAAGAGAGAGATATGTCCTTCATTATATCATGTTGCGACAGAGAGAGACAGATCATTAGAGTTGAGTTGTATCCCACTAGGATTAAAGCATTAAAAATTCTGACACAGAGGGTGACAACTCTAATTAAGCCTTCCACGGCGCAAAAAGCCACATGTGACAAAAAATGTGTGTTCAGTATAAGCAAAAATAAGAGTCCTTACATAAGAAACACATAAAATCTGGATCCAAAGTACAAACGTCATCTTTTGCCATGTCGTTTGAAAGAGAGAGACTTGAATTGTGAGTGTGACTGTGAATCATGATCCTAAATATGACTCAGGACCTTCCTGAGAACAGAAAAGTGTCAGGAGCTTCTCAGCGTGAGAGCTCATTATTTTTCAGGCTCAAAAAGTTGACTTCAGAGGGTCTTTTACTCTATTTTTCCCACAGTTGTATTCACCGGATATTCTAAAGAAAAAGGAAAACGAAAGAAAATATCTAACAAAACCAAAAGAACTAGCAACAGCAAGCAACCAAACCCAATGGGTATCTTATTAATCATACGGATATGAAGGTGAGGATGTAACTGTTTAATAACTAGTAGTAGTATACTCATTTATTTACAAGATTGTGCTTTTTAAAGACTTTTCACTCTAAAGTTTCATGTATATTTGAGATGGTAATTTTCTTTTGTGGACTGATATGTTTCTGCAATAAAGTTAATTAAATCACTTTATTTGTAGTCCACAGAAGAAAAATATAAGATAGAGAATAAAGTAGACATCTACAGATATACTTTGTTTACATTTACACACATATACAACCATCACACATCACAGTTGTCAGAAATTACTAATTAACCAAACAGACAAATACATTTGTAGATCTCTACCTTGTCAAATCGACTCTACACTATATTTATCCATAAATGTGCGAGTCAGAAACTAAACGGCACCTCACTGGGCCTTGGATAGAGTGTGGCACTGGCAAGCAGATCTTGATTCAGAGAACTGCCTATCCATCTGTCTGAGAAAGATCCCAGTTTACTTGATCAGCCTCCAACCCTAAACCACATGTATGGCGATGCACTCTAGGTACAGACCAAAAGAACGAGATTGTGGATTGAGACTGACACTATGGCCTTGTTCAGACTGCCAGCTCCAATCCGGTTATTGGCATATCCAGATTGTATCCAGATTGATTTTAGAATGTCTGAACAGCAAATCGGATCCAAATGGCATTAGGAGGTGGTTTGAAATGCAACTCCAATCGGGATTCTACAGATGCGTCTCAGTCTGGACGCTCTGGCTACTCAAATTGAATTTCAAAGTGTGGAAATGCTGAGCAGAATCCATGCTGCTATGAACAGAGAGCTATGGGGGACAACATGGAGGAGAACTACCGTCGGTGAAAAGTAGGGTTGGGCGATTGGATGAATATCAGTTATCAGTTATCAACGATTGGCTGAGTTCATCGCTGGTAGTTGTTTTGGGGTGATTTTTGAGGCAATATTTGTCATTTTATTTTGCTAATAATAATCTAGTTAATAATCTGCCTCGGTAGAACGAGAGCTGCTCAGCCGCTGCTCAGTGGGCAGGGAGAGAGACAGCGGGGGTAAACAACGTGCAGAGTCTGCATATTTTCACATCTAACTCTGTGAAATTAGGGTTTATTTCAACCAAACCAGAGTTGGTGATGGTTAATAAGACTAACAAAGACGGTTTTGGTGAGTTTTATTTTGTTTCTATCGAGTTCGAATGACGTCTGTCTTACGATGCTCCGCCGCTAGAACAGCTATCTCCCAGCTGAAACTACGGCAGCACAGCACACACCTGCGCGAATATATCGACAATCGCTGGTTGTTGGGATGACAATGGCCGGTTGGAAAATGTTTACATATCGCCCAACTCTAGTGGACAGATGCCGAAATAAATTGTCTGACAGCACTTTCACTCTCACTCTGCTTGACAGCGTGGTTGTTTCGAGGGGGAATGCTTTCACACTGGAAAGCCATGTCACCAGCAAAGCTACGTCGTTACTGACGCCTACCTCGTTACCACAGCAACCCATGCAGATGTGTTGGTGATGTCTGGACACACAAATCCGATCTGATCACTTGCAATTATCAGTGCAGACAGTCTGTCTTGAAGACCTGATTTAAGAAACGACAAAAAAAAAAACATCTCTGAAATTTCAAAACATGTCGGTGTCAGTCCACCGGTCCTTCCCATTTGAGATGGTTCAGGCACGCTGTCACAAGGCCCACTGGGACTCTTTTTGGAGGCGTACTGGACACATTCAGCTGGGAGGAGACCCTGGCAGACCAAGGACATGCTGGAGTGAGTGCATCTCACAGCTGGAACACCTGGCAGTCGCACAGGAGCAAGTTGCTGGTAAGAGGATGTCCGGCTGGGCTGACTTGCTTTCCCAGATTTCCATGATCTGACACATGCACTGCAACTGTCTCACTGTGTGAAATCCATATTTGAATACACTTGAAAAATACATGGCCAGTATGGTATGAACATTTACAGTAAACGTGTATGTAGAGATAACAATTCTGAGTGTGTATGCGTGTAAGTGTTCAGATAAATGTGTGTACTATTATTGTATGTTGTGTATAGCAAAGAGATTATTCTGAACTATCTGGTTGATATATAATACGCATAATCATGACACATGAACACATTCGAGCATATTGTCTTATTACAGCATACAATCTTGTACAAAGAAGTGGATGTACATGCAGGTTTGAATTTACATTCAAGAGCCGATTAGCTTAGTAACAAGCTGCCTTCAAAACATAGGACATGTACCTATGGTGCCAATTACCACCCTTGTGTGTGTGTGTGTGTGTGTAATTGTTGTCGATAAATCAAAGTTACAGACATAGTGCGAGCGCTATGCATCCAGTTGTTAATAAGATGTTTTCCATCCTTATGGTGGTTACATTGAAACTGCCACGCGACCTGTTTCCTCTAACTACCAATTAGAAGAGCAGTTTTGTCTCTTCGCACCCACACACTGCTCTGTAAGGTGCCCCCAGATGCTTAACTAACCAATCTGAAGGAAAGGAAGAATATAATTTCAATATCCAACATCTGTCTAGCTAAAGACTTAAGTAGCAGACACTCCAGAGACCATCTACTTGAACATATTACTATTACTCCTATTTTTGCGACTTAAAATAAAGAAGAGAAAAAGAGAGAATAGTTACAACTTCCAGTTGTATTTCTCAGCTTTCAATGATGGATCCCCTATTGAATCCAACCAGACAGGGATTTTACAGGATGTCTCCCAAGGAACAGACATATTGCAGAGATAAGCAATAATGCACAAGGTATCAAAACAACATTTAATTAGCAGAACAGAACAGCTGGACCTAATATTCACTGATTACAGCTTAAGAAATGCACAGTCTGCTGTTTTTGTATGTCATCTAATTACAAAATCAATACGTTTTTGGGCAGTTACCTATACTTTTGACTTTTTTTGACAGGCATGTGTCGGTTGTTATATGTAATCAGCAGTTGGCTGAGTAAACAGTGACTACTACCATTCTGTGAATACACAACATATGAAAATGAAAGCATTCTCTCAGTACAGCAGGCCCCTGGATCCCCCTCACTGCATACTTTCTTCTAGTTAGTTGTCTAAACCAAAACTTATTAAGAACACTGCATACCTGATAGAAAACTATAACTACATATCTAAATGTTGGCATCAGTATTACAGTTATCTCGCTCTTCTCTCCAGCCTTTGCCAGTGTAGAAAGTAGGGCTGTCCAAATTCTTTGACTAACACTCATGCGATTTTCTCGACTAATCGATTAGTTGATTTATCAGCAGATCCGTAAAACTGAGTTTCACACAAAGAATCACAAAAAAGCCCCACTTTAAATTTTGCATTTACCAGAGATGTGCTTCTAAGTTTCTTGGAACTAAGTCATTTAGCATGAAAGAAGCATAAAATACAACGAATCGACTTAAGAAATCTTAGTCGACTAAGACCAAAACGACAGATTAGTTGCCTAACCTACTAAGAGAGGGAAGCCCCAGTAGAAAGTTAAGCTTGACTTATTTTTGAAACCATTTGTGCACTGCTCAATAGCTTTGTCATTTCATACTTTTTCTATGTTTTGTTTTGTTTGTTTTAAAGCGCCAATCCATCATTTCTTGACAACAGAAATTTCAGCTAAAATTAGTTTGAAGAAAGTTTGAAATATGTTTGTTGTTTCTTAATTTATGACCATTGACAATACAAACAATATAAAAAAGCTTTCAATAGCATCAGAAATCTGATAACTTGATATAGCTGTGTATAAGTGTTAGTGTTAATCTACTCTTGATTAATGACCTCTCAATACATTTTGAGACCACAGTAATAGCAGCTTCCAACTTACTGTTTGGATTTGTTAGTGGCGAGGCTCCTGCTGTGTTTATTTTGCCTTTAATTATGTCAAGTTCATTATATTTTAATTTGCTTATTTGGATTGGCGTTTCTTGTGTAGTGCAGTATGAGCTGCTGTCTACTATGGATTATGAGTCAAACAACTAGTCCATCATTTCCTTCTAGCAGGAAGTGACTGACAAGCCTGTTATTCCACCACAGAAGAAAGACTGTGAAAGACAGAAAAGGCAACAAGCAGAACAAGAGACAGATGGATACTTCCCACACAGTGTATGCCCAGGAAATGTAATGTGTGGTTGTCTCACACAAGTGCCTAACCTTTGCTTGACTCCACCAGATGAAGAGACACAAATGGCGGGCGAGGGATACTCTTACATGATGGGTCTCATGAGTTGATTATAGTGCAAGAAGCGTCTTCCTGTTTAACTCGGGGGCAATGATCCCTTATATTCTCACACCAATACACGAAAATGACTCATCTGACATGGATGCACTGTGCTGCTCGGTTTGCTGATGATGTGCATGTATTCGGCCATTCATCACTGTTCATGAATCAGCAAAACATTAAACAGAATGGCAGTGACACTCCGTTTTGCACATTTTATACTTTTATACTGCAGAAAATCCATGTTTCACTGTCCTCTCTTCACCTCTGACCACACCCAACAGTGATGCCATGGTGTACTGACACACCCTAGAGTACACATCTTCATCATTGCCGAAAGGTGAGAAGGTAAACCACTGGTGGTTAGGGTTGGGCAATATTGAAATTCCCCTACTGATGATATTGCTTTAAGAAAAACAACGATATACAATATCATTGTCCAAAAAAAGCCGAAGAGAGACGCACATTGTGACCAAAAAGTGGCGACAATAGGCACTTAGCACTATTTTACACAAGGGCATGCTGAGATCCATAAATCAGATTAATCAACTGGTGAGGTTATTTTTATTAAATAACACATTTATCAACATTGATACACAAACGCATGAACTTCCTAGTAAGCAAACACAACGTGCACCGCACGCCTCTTCTATCTGTCTGTCTCTCTCTCCTGACTGCACACACCGACACTCGCTAATGTTAAAGACACAACCCACACACTGACTTATTACTTAAAATACATGAATCCCTGATGAGGCCCGGCGGGGAGTCAACTTAGTCCCTGCGGGCTGCCAGGCTTGCAATACACTGGCAGAAACCTTGCTGAAGTATCTGCGGCTTGGTAAGTCATATTAGCGATCTAATGTGTTCACAATTTCCTTGAAACTGGCTTTTTCAACTGTATGGATAGAAACCATTTCTTTTGCAATGTACCTGGTAACTGCCCTCATAGAGTCTCGCCACCGTTGACTGCCACGTTTATGTGTTGTTGTTGCCTTGGCGAAAGCCCCGATGATTGAGGGCTGATTACTCACCATGGTAGGAGTTTTGGTCTGGCTGCCCTTTGTGGATGGAGTCGGAGGCAGACTTGCGTATTCTGTTGCATGGTGACTTTTGAGATGGGAGCGGAGATTTGTGGTGTCTCCATCTTTAGTCCTGACTTGTTTATTGCACAGCTTACAAATCACTTTGTTCACGTTCTCTGGCTCTCCATTTTCGTTTGGTTTAAAACCAAAGAATCACCAAATAGGCGCATTTGCATTCTTTTTGCTGGAGTTGGGCTACATGGGTAATTACGTAGGCTACAGCGTCAGACGTATGCTACATGTTGTTACTTTTTTTTGATAAGCTACAGAAATCTGGTGAAGCATAGCGAAAGCAAGAGAAAAAGAGAGAAAGAGACTGAATATAGCGCAAAATTCATAACAGGAGTTGCATAATTGAATATCGCT
This sequence comes from Adelosebastes latens, assembly GCA_916700685.1. NCBI lineage: Eukaryota > Metazoa > Chordata > Actinopteri > Perciformes > Sebastidae > Adelosebastes > Adelosebastes latens. The sequence goes on along the minus strand of CAKAKR010007100.1, from coordinate 60,487 downwards.
CTGTTATTGTGGACACGTGAGGAACATTACCGTGGCCAACCAATATCCTGTTGGATAATAATCTCATTATATCGCCCAAGCCTACTGGTGGACAGCAAAAACAACATTTTTTTCTGGTGTTAACATGTTCTTTAATGAGCACCAACAAAGTGAATCAAGGAAGAAAAAATATTATTCTCCTCTTCCACTGGTTTGTTTCTGCTGTCACATTAAGCTTTCATTGAGTATCAGCCTCCTCTCAGGAGGCAGACCAGAACTTTTTTCTCGGTTTGATCAACTTGCAACTCTTTACTGTGTGTTTCAAGAGACTAATGCCTGCTCCCTTTCACCTCTCTTAATTAACAGAGGTGAGGATGAAGTAAAAATTAACTGGAAGACGGGCATGAAATAACAAGAAAGGAAAATGAGAGGTACAACAGATCTCATGGCGACCACAGGCTGTGCTCCTGTTCAAGTCTTTTGATTAGAAAAATACTTCCTCCATCAACTGGATCACCATGGTGATGGAAAAATAGAGGCCTAGCTGGTGAGTAAGGCGTAACTGCTGCATTTGACGCACACAGACTCAATCACACAGCCAGACACACACTCAGTTAAAAAAGGTTTTGTGTGGTTTCCTGTAATGAAACTGAATAGCCTAATTGTATTATTACCTCCGCAAAGGCCAAAGGCCTTGGGCCAAGGAGGTTATGTTTTCACCGGCATTGGTTTGTTTGTTTGTTTGTTGGTCTGTCTGTTATCAGGATTACTCCAAAAGTTTGCGATGGATTTGAATGAAATTTTTCGGAGGGGTGGAGTGTAGCACAATGAACAATCCATTTTGGTGGCGATCTGGATCATGATCCGGATTCAGGAATGTTTTAAGAATTCCGATGTCATAAAAACTGAAAATTGCAAAATACTGAACCAAATGTAAACACACTAATACTTCACATTCATGTGAATACAGTAAAATCATGCAGTAGACCTCCTGTGTGAGGAAGCTCTTAAGTATTAAAACTTTTGAGAAGACCTTCCTTTGTTGTCTTTGGCTGGAATGAAAACCTACCATAGTCTTGGTCCTCCCGAGGAAATTTTCCCAACGTTGGTGAGACTTGGTCTCTTCTTACATTGGTCGACCTTACAAAATGTCGTGGATATTTACATGCCAACTTCACACAACTGGCTAAAATCAGGCCTACATTCTCTGCTTTTTTTCAACCTTGAAACTGTGTCAGTTAGAAACCCATTGTAAATGCACTGAACCCAAGCTGGGCGTGGCCTCTCACAAACTTTTTAAAGCCACTTGTCAAGTCCAAAAAGGGTAAGTATTTGACACTCAAAACATAGATTTGGGATGTAGCACTGCTGCAACCCCACCTTTAATATGCCTTGTGTGTAGTAGTGGTTCAAGAGGTGCTTCATTCCATCCTAGAAATCATCGTTTCACTACCTTTTCTTGAGAGTTTCAAATCTGTAGCTTCTCTGACCACACACAACAGTGATGTCATGATGTACTGATATACCCTGGGGTACATGTCCACATCACTACAGCAAAGTGAGAACTTAAACCAATAAAGGTGTTCACTCTTGTAACTGTGCATCATGTAATAACTGCACATAATGTAATAATTTAAATGCAATAAAAGCTCATAATCTAATAATCAGCAAATAATGTAAGAAAACCACGAGCGCATAACATACTTAACAGTTTTTTAAATTATTACATTATGCATAGTTATTACATTACTTAAAGAGTTGTTGCTACACGCTACAACTCTTTAAGTCAAGATTGAAACCAGGCCCAGTGAGCATAAGAAATGTCATCTTATCAAAATCAGGCCATAAAGATTCAGATGATAAGTGGCCATCTTCTCTCAATTGATCGAGTTGAGAGAATAAAAGTACTTCAAGCAACTGGTGATAAATAACTCCAATAATACTAGGCTCACTTGGAGAGCATATCAATTCTAATAAAAGCTCTAAATGACCCCAATTAAACTTCCTAGTTTTGAAATCATTCAACCTCTCATTTATTGAAAAGGGAAATGTGTCACATGTCAAAAACATTCTTTCATGTTGGTGTGTGGAAAGTAGCTTTTTTTCATGCATGACAAATTAAGAGAGGATGCCTCAGAGAAAGATAAAACAAACGCAGAGTACTGAAAAAGAGATGACTGTAAAGAGAGGAACAGGAAGAGCGGCTACATTTGTTTTTAAAAGCCCCTGGCTAACTGACTAATCTAATTTTGACAACACCTGTTTCGCAATTTTGCTTTACCCACTATTTCAGCACCCAGGGAAGCTTACATTAGTATGCTATCAGCCTCTTCTCAGCAAAGTCTCAGTGTATTTGTGAACGGACCTCCATTGATATTCAAACCCCTGTGGATAAATCTCAACTATTTTCTAAAATATATTTGCTTAGTTTGTAGCGAGATAGTAAAGACTTGCTCCATTACTAATGACAGAATTTGCATACTTTCAGATTAAGGGTGTAATGTGAAAAAAATGTCATTTGTCTTTTTCTTCTTTTTTATTTACATGCATTGTACCAAGAAACCACAAACAGGTATTACAAACCAGCTATACCCATTAAACTGATAACGGTGAGCCAATGTGGCTTATAATATAATGTAAATGATCTAAACTTATTCATGTTTTTCATTCTTTGCATATATCCATTTTTCTCTAAATCAAATGCTTAAAGCTATCTTTCAAGTTTGTTTTACAGTTTATTTTTCCAATGTTTTCTTTTTTTTCATTGACCAATACTAATAATAACACTTCATTGTGTATTTGTTGATTATATTTTTTAATATTAATCTGAATCTGCAGAATATTTAGTAATTAAGGGTATCAAATAGTACCTCAATATTGTACTTAAGTACCACTGAACATAGGTGACAGTTTTTGCATAAATGCATTTAAGTAACTTTCACGTTTGTGGTTTTGAAGAAATAATATAGGTTCCGCTAGCTAGGATATGGTAGACCTGCACTATGGCTAGACCTACTGTAGCTACCAAAGAAAAAAAAAAATAGAGGGCAGTTATTTCAGCTGAGGATGCCAAACTGCCTGTCAGCCGTTGGCCTTCAGTGGGATTATGCACTCTGTCCTCGCTCAATGACAGAAGATGCAAATATACCATAACACAGAGCCAAGCCAGAGACCACCCTGGAGACACACACAACCTCAATGTGTGTGTGAGAGAGAGGTTGACAGCAAGAACAAAAGTGGAGTATAGTGAAAAGTTAAAAGTGAAAGACATAGAGTCACACTGAGGTCAAGAGGTGGTAAAGAGAAGAAGAAAAAGGGCAGTAAAAACAGAAAGGAAGAAGAAATATTTATGGTTGCCTTAAAGGTTTTTACATATGTATGAAAATGTACATACAAGTCAACTGGTATTCAGCCAATCAGAAAAATGTTGACTTAGCTCTGTCATAGTATGCATTGATGGCACTTTTTTGTATGTGTTTGTCATATAGACGGCTTGACATGAAGAAAGTAAGTTACGGAATAAAACCTGAGGTCATATAGACGCCTGGACCTGGTTGTCTGGGGAGAGGTTTGCAAAAGTGTGTTTTATTCAGAAAACGGTGCTACTCTGCCCTCTCAAAAGTATCACTTCACTTCAATATCTTGTCTTCAGCAGACTGTAAAAACAAATATCTCTGACTTCCTTCTTATTCTGCACTGTCAATTGCAGAACAGCTTTCTATCTTTAAGTGTTTCCCTTTTGTTTTTGTGTGTTTTTTCTCAGTGAATGTATCACGGCCGATGCTGAATTCTGCTTGTGTGACCATGACAATGCTAAAATTGCTGAGCTAAAACTAAATGCATTCCACATGTGGAATAAAACATGAAAATAATTATGGATAATGAATAAACAGCAGATATTTGAATTTGGAGATGACCAGTCTAAAATAACCTCAAATCACAAAATAAATCCTTGCAATCAAACACAATATTAAAAGTTTGCATACATTAAAGAAAAAATCACACTATATATCACTATAACCTTAAGAAACCACATGTTCTATATTAATTAGGAGGGCTCAGCCTCATTCCCACACATCCCAAACTGCAACCACCGCTTGAATACTATGCTGATATTGAAAAAAAAATTAATCAAGGAATAGTAAACAAAAACTGTGAGAAGGCTGTTAACCTGTCGAGAGAGTCTGCACATTTCACCAGTGGTGACCACCATTGTCTTCCGTCCATGTAATGCTGTTGGTACAAATTGGCACAGGCCTCTTTCTGTATGCCTATCCTTGGCTGCGTACCAAACTGACAAAAAAGTTGCTGTGAATGGCATACTGTATATTGTGGTTGGATTAAGGTTGGATTATCTGCTCTGCTCCATAACCCTTACTTTCTGCCTACTGCTTATTCTTGTAACCTCCAACAGCAATAATTGTGATAGTGATGGCTTTTTCCTCCTCTGCACTTTTAAAAATAATGTTTCCTCTCATTGTGTTAGTTTTTGGGAAAATAATTTATTTCAGTTATTTTACTTATTTATACACCAATCTCTTTTTTTTTATTGATAATTAGCGATGGCCTTTGACCTCCTGATCATACATTCCATAGACTTTTTTAAAATTACTTTTTTAAATCTATCCTTGAATGCTTCTGAAAATATTGAGAAATTCTTGTGTATGTATCGTAAGCTGTAACAAAAACATGTTTATAGCATCTGTGATGTTTTTTAAGTTTGCATATGCGTTTACAAAGAAAGTCACCCTTGTACTCAGGTACAACTGGGTATCATCTGCATAAAATGTGCAGGAGATATCGTGCTGACTAAGATTGCCACCAGAGTTAACATATATACATACAAAACAAAACATGGGACCAAGGACGGATCCTTCGGGTTCTCTACAAAATACAGATCGTCAGATGAGGAGCAGCTACAACATATACAGAGAAAATGCCATCGGAGAGGTAAGAGACAAACTTATTCAAGAGGAGAACCACTGACCCTGACTGAATGCTTCATTCATTTATATTTTGTTCATCAGTATCAAGCAACACTTCAATGTAACACTAAGACTGAGCACCTGCTAGAATTTGCGCCCCATTAGAGCAGAGCATCAGATTATTATTATTTTACACACATTTTACTTTTTTTTTCTTTACAGTAACAGAATATTAATTCATATTTGATCAGCGCTGCCCAGTTTGACCGTTTGATTGGAGTTCGCGAGTGATTGAACTGCCTCCGTTGAATGAACAGCCAATAGGAACGCTCTCTCTCTGAAATGACCTGTGATTGGCCAAAGATTTTCTAAAGCCTGAAAACAGAGCCATGAGGAGGTGCAGAAGTCTAATTATCTCTCAGAACACTTGAATTACAAGACGCTGAAAGGTTATTATGGAATTTTTGCCCAATGATGCCAAAAACATTCTGACTACCGGAAGTTTTATTGTGTAGCAAACACCTAGTAAATCCATGGCAATGTGGTTATGTGATATTTCCTGATTTTGAAGCAGAGTAGCATTGCTAGTCTATCACAATGTAAGACATTGTAACAACTACTACCTAGATTTCCATTAAAATTTGGATGGATAATGTTGGTCCCCAGAGACTGAATCCTAATATTTTTGGTAACTCCCTTACCTTATTCTTCGACCATCCAACAGGTAATGTGATTGTAAACATACAGTAATATTTACTGTGAAGTAAATTGACATTGGCATTGTCAATATTTATCAACAGCACAATATGCAGAGTCTCCACACATGACACATTTTGATTTTCCCAACACTCTATCATCTAAAATTTATACATTCAAAACAATATACAAAACATTAAGGTTCCCAGCTTTAACGTAAGTACCACAAAAAAAAAAGAAACTGTGGTAGAAAACCGATTTTCAGTGAATGTGCAAACAAGGCAGGGAACACCTGCTTGTCTGTCCTCCTTTGTATGAAGACAGGATACGTATACCCACTTATAAATCTGAGCACATTATGCCACAGATAGCTTCTGAACCACAATGATGTGAGATAACATTTCTTACAAGAACAAGATATGTAGATCACTGTGTCAGGGACAGATCAGCATTACTGTTGCATCTCCAGATTGTCTGCACATTCGGCAAAAAAAATATTTTTTCTCCCACAGCAAATTCACTTTTTGCCAATTTTATAGTGTGAAAAGAAGCAGTAAATTAGAGAGGGTACCAAAGTCTGCCCGACACTGGCAACCTTCAAGTGTTGCTGTTCAACCTTTGGTACATTCACACAGTGTCAAACACATGTACACACACATTCATATGCACAATACGCATGAACTACATACGTAATACACAATAACAGCATATGTAACCACAGATTCACATCCAACACAGCACAAAGGTTATGTGCATACACACCCACAAGCACAAGGTTATTCAACACTGCATCTGGGGCAACAGTTGGTGGTAAAGCTCAAGCGCTCCAAAGTGCTAATCTGTTTTCACCTAGATACAGTCACTGTAAAAGACATGTCTTTGAGTGTGTGTGTGTGTGTGTGTGGGTGGGTGAGCGTGTGTGTGTGTGTGTGTCCCTATCCCTACTGGCCAAAATGCCCTTCAGTCTGTTGGTTTCTTTAAACCCTGCAAGTGGTCTTGACAGCAATCAACAAAGTATAAAGCTCAGTGTGTGTGTGTGTGTGTGTGTGTGTGTGTGTGTGTAAAATTGTTCCTTTGTGTCTTTGTGTGCCTTAAATGGCATTTCTTGGTGCACCATCTCACGGATGAATGATTGCTACATGTTTGCAACAAATTTAAATTAGAGCAGCAGTGGGTAGAAATGGAGCAAATATGATTAAAAAAAAGTTATTTTTATAAAACAGGTAATCTGAAAAAAATCATGTGCCTCTGTGTCCTCCGGTGCTCTGAATGGCATCTGCAGGATTTCACAGACCGAAGGAAAACAACTAATCAGAGCTGATCTGGAGTCTGCCGTCCAGCTGCCGTCTATGAGCAGCTGTCAATCTCTCGCAAACTCCGACGAAACAGTCAAACTAGGCAGCGCTGATCAAATATGAATCAATATTGTGTTACTGTAATGCCTATTTTCTCTCCTCAAATGTTTTCAGAAACATCTTGTAGTGTACTGTTTAGCTGTGCAATGAGAAAGTATGTGACCCGGCAGCCATGTTGAGATCTCTTGAAGAAATACCAAGCACCGCCCACCAGCCAGAGCACAGCCAATAGAAACGCTCTCTCTCTCTGAAATTACCTGTGATTGGTCAAAGTCTCCCGTCAGGGGCTACATGTTTTACAGCCTGAAAACAGAGCCGTGAGGAGTTGCAGAAGTCTAGTTTTCTCTCAGAACACTTGAATTACAATATGCTGAAAGGTTATTATGGAATTTTTGCCCAATGATGCCAAAAACTTGTTGCCTACTGAAGCTTTAAATCATTACGTTGCTCATACACTTATTATAAACTTAATATAGGTCGATAAATCACGGAAGTTCATATGTTGATGCACCCAGTGTAAATAGGAGCTCAGACACACTAATCTCTCTAAACACAGTAAAAGTGATCATTTAACATAACAAAGAGACGGCTTTGAAATACAGGCACATTAGTTAATAATATTCTGTCCTCTGCCAACAATAATTGTCATTCTTGTTGACATCTTCATTAGACAGAGGTGTCAGCTCACACATGGAGATGCACACAAACAAGTACAGATGTGCACACACAGACATGCACTCGCACATCCATATTTTATCAGGTTCTAGTGACATTCACATTAACAGTTTGTAATTAAGAACGAGTCAACAAACAAAGAAACACACTCTCAGGTGTACACACAATTCATAGATTCACTTTAAATGCTCATGGAAACAGCTACACACACACACACACACAGCAAATGACAAATGTTCTTCTGTTTGCTGGTATTTGTGCTCAGCGTGAGTCCAGTGCTTAAAATGTCAGTGTGATTACTTGCGTGTCTGCATATGCGTGACAAATTATTGTATGAACACATTATCGTGTGTTTTCTCAAGATCAAGCGTGACTGTGTGTGTGAGTGTGTGCACGAGCTGTCTTTTTGGGATGAGACAGCAAATTATCACACTGAATCGCACCCCCTGATGGTGTTCGACCTCAAGCAGAAAGAACAGAGAGAAAGGAGAGAGACAGGCGGGCAGTTTGAGCCTCATGGGCACCTCTCCGTGGGCGGTCCTTACGCCTGCACCCTGGCTGATAACAAGGGATGGAAAGAGAGGAGGGTCTTGAGGAGAGGCGGAGGGGGTGAAGAGAGAGAAAGAGAGACACGTGTGATGGTGGTGGCGTACCACACCACAACGCAGCCATTCAGCTGTTACCGCTCATTCTCACACTGCACTCTTTCATTTTTCCCTGAATTTAAAATCAGTTTTTCTTTCTGTCTGCCACATTTAGAGACACTTTGACGAGTTCAAGTTAATTCTCACTCGTTTTTTAACATTGTTTGATGAACTCTTACCTCATTTTATCTTTTATATGACTAGTGCTCTTATATGCAACTCGCGCTTTTGTTGCTGAGCTGCCCTCGTTAACCTACATATGACTAATAAAATTGAACAATTTGAACAATTGAGCACCAAATAGGGTTGGGCGATATGATGGTAAATGTCATGCAAAGGTAGAAATGTGTTCACCGGTAGAGATACCGTTTCCACCGCGGTAGCAATTCTTGCGTGATCTCGCAATATCGTAAATCCAGCTGCTTGATGCACCTCACATCTATCTCAACATTTAGTGTCAATGCAAAAAGGAGCATGGAATGTATCAAGGTGAATAGTAAGGGTATGAAACGGAGTAGTGGGAAAAAGTACTCTGGGGTTTCTCTGAATTGACTGGTACTGATGGTCTTGCCTGGACCTATAAATAAAACAAAAAACATCAAGCTAGGAGGAACAGTGGTGGGGTGCACAGAGTTTCAAGTGATTTGAAGATTTGTTTCTTATTACTTATTTCTGATTGCCTGAACGCAGCTGCTGTTGATAGCCATCACGTGTACCTCTTTTGCTGTTTTTTGCGTGTTGCCTAGCAATAGCAAGATGCCTCTGACTGTAAAAGTTTGTAAGTGTGATTGGGATGATTGATGTGAAGGAAAAAAAGCATTGTGGTGCCCTTGTTGTAGCCATCCAGAGTGATGGCCACCTTAATCTCTATTCCTTGGCACTCGTCTCATCCTCACATCCGCTGGCTTTGTTTTTAATCATAAAACATCACTGTTTGCTGCTGTCAGAAAGAAGAAAAATACTCTCTTCCCTGTTCGTTTACTTTTTATTCTGTTTGACCCTTTTGCACGCACTCTCTCTTGCTGCACTTCTTCTAGAGTTAACATTTCCTGCTTTACATGAGATGAATCGGCTCATCTTCTATTTGAATTCCCTTTCTAGTTTTTTTAATTTATTTGTCTTCCTCGTACTCTCGTTGTATTTTTTATCATCAGCCTCTTCGTTGATTAAAAAATTGCTTTGTTGTTGACATGTATTACAGTATATCAGCAATGAAAAGCTGACCACCAAAGCATTAAAATGATAATGCGGGTAAACTCCATAACAGGATAAAAGTTACACTGAGTGTTAAAAGTTTCATCACTTACTTTACTGTTGAAGTTACTGTAGCTCCAGTTCAGCGATGCACAGTCAAAGGCACCAAGCAACTCCAACAGCTGAGCCTAGAAAATATAAAAACATTAGAAATATATAAAACATGTCTTTTCAACCCAAACATAGTTTTAATTGTTTTGGTTTTAATGCCGAATTCACACTAGAGCAGCGGCGAAGTGCAGCTTGTGGCGAGCTGCCATGCAATGTCGACGAAAAACTGCGGCTGCGGCTCCCAAGCTCAGAGAGCTGCGGCCGTCGGATTCTGCAGCGAAGTGCGGCCAAACAATAGGTGAGAAAAGTTTAACTTTTAGCGGCGAAATGCAGCCAGAGAGTACCTGCAGCCACTCAGTAAACAGATCCTGTGACTCCTATGACATGATGACCTATTGATATAAGTAGGGATGTCACAATACCAGAAATCTAGTAGTCGATACCAATACCAGTGAATTTCCATGATTCTCGATACCAAATTCGATACCACGGTAAAAAATAAATAAATCCCATGTAATGTGTACATGTGTCTATATATATCGTCAGATTGCAAGCAGTAGTTTAAATTCACTGACATGGTGACATTTCACTGGCTATAGGCTACCAGAGGTGGGACCAAGTCATTGTTTTGCAAGTCACAAGTAAGTCTCAAGTCTGTGCACTCAAGTCCCAACTCAGGTCTCGAGTCCTAAACAAGCCATATGCGCTCTTCACCAAATGCAATGTAATTTTAACAGCAGAGTAACTGGATCTAACTGGTGCTCAGTAACGTAACGTTAGTTCTTCATGGTTTTCTCCTGAAACTTGATTGGATGCTTTTGGATTGGTTCAGACAAAGTGGATCAGGGGAGTTAAGTCTAAGATAATCAAATGCAAGTCCCAATAACATTCACTGGAAATGAAGAGTCCAGAGTTCAATAGGAAAACAAAAAAAACACCACTTTTCAGAGATTTAGCAATAAGCATCAAAAGATAGAAATTCAGTTTGCTCAGTTCAGTTTTTTCCCCCACGAGTGAATCATCTTCTCAAACATAAAGGATCTCTGCATCTCCGGATCTTGCTGTTGCATGGCGCTGTTGTGTCTGTGTGTGTCTGTGTGTGTGTCTGTGTGTGTGTGTGTGTGTGTGTGTGTGTGTGTGTGTGTGTGTGTGTGTGTGTGTGTGTCAAACTCTGACACAGAGAGCAGAGGACAGAAGCAGGTGCGTTTGGCGCTTGGCGGGTGTTAATTTCGGACCCTGCAGGCATCATACGGTGGAAAACGAGTACCGTCACGTTTTTAAAATGTGGCATCGACTTGGTACCGAAGTATCGGTTCTTGTGACATCCCTAGTTAAAAAGAATTTCTTCACGCCTGAAACACCTGAAATTGCCTTCTGGCCACAGAAAAATATAATTATTGTTAGAGTTTGCATTTGCCCCTTTATTGTATATTGGATAGAGCTCTCCAGGAGCTAAAATGAAGTAACTGATTAAATATTTAACTCAATCAATTATCAGAATAACGAAAAAACATAAATGTGCCCCACTAAGAAAATATCTGAAATCATCCTTTGGTTAGTTGCTCTATAATCCTTCCTGTTTTCCTTTGAGAAAATGTGTGTGTTTGTGTGTGTGTGTGTGTGTATGTGTGTGTCGCTACCGCATATTAGTCAGGTCAACAGGAAGGCATTACATATTCATGAAATTACCAAATTATGAAAATGGAACATGAGTCAATGTTGGGATGAAAGAAAGCCAGCCTTCCGTGGCTTCAAAGCTCCCATCTGAAACTAGTTATAATCTGAATGCATGGTGTGTGTGTGTGTGTGTGTGTGTGTGTGTGTGTGTGTGTATGGTCACACTGGATGTGAGAATAGAGAGCAGACACAGAGAGAGTGATAAGAGCTGACCTTCAGTGAATCATGTCCCTCTCTGGACAGACTTGTAGGGAAGCATCATGTTTGGCAACTGTTCTTACAGAAGAAAAAGACAAAGAAGACAGAAACAAGAGCAGGAAAAAAGGCACAGACCTGGAGGCAGAGTCTTAGTACTGTAGAGGCAAGGAACAAGAGGGATAGAGTTAAAGGAAGATAAAAGTAAAAGGACACAGTAGAAATAGAGTAAGGACCAGATAAGATTGGGGTGGGGAGAGGGCTCAATTTCCCAGGAACATCCCCAGATTTGGCAGGAACACCAAGACTGGCTTGGCACAAACCCCAATGAGGGCACTCAAAAGTTGTGTGTATAAAGTTTTCTTGTGAATCAACATGATAGTTAAGCAAATAAGCATCCTATTAGCTCTTTGACTCCAAAACCACCGGCCTTCATTACCGCTAATATTAGCCAGTTGGGCAGCCAGCAATATCCTTCTCCTAGGAAATACGTGAATATAAAACTTGCTCAGCCGCTGTGCTTCCTCCCTTTGTTGTGGCCATTTCTATGTTTTTTTTCTCTTGTCCTGCCTCTATAGCCCCTTTTACAGCCATCGGCATGATTACATTACGGTGTTAGCTGAAGGCAAAACAAAGGAAAGACTGGAGGCAAACACGAATCACCTCAGAGTAGTAGGCTAAAGTTACACATCAAAAATGCCATGTTGCTGTGTTGTTGGACGCCAGAATCAATATCACATACATTTCAGATGACATACTGTTATTCGAGGCTCAAGCAAGCCACAACAAAGCGTTTCAGAGATGGAAAGATAACGTTTCTAATAGTTTAGCTTAGCCTTCTGCCAACCATAATTAGCCGTCACGGCTGCTGCGCTGCAGAAAGCTAAACTATTAGAGAGATGGAGAGAAAATGTTGCTAACAGTTTAACCTTCTGCTAACCGTAACCGCAGCCATGAGCCTTTGGCTGCAGTTAGCAGTAGCTAAACTATTAGCAATATTTTCTCTCCATCTCTGAAATGCTTCTCCGATATTATAAGACTCTCTTTTTTATAAGTCCGTCTTAACCTAAACACTCGAAGTCCCTGAGAGTGAGTGACTGTACATCTTCAGAAAAACTCTTCAGCCATTATTAAAAAAACAAGCCAAACTTAGTTTTTTTTAATTCTCTGAACAAAGTTAGTTAACTTGTTCAGAGAATTATTCTGCTTACACCTACGCTCCACCCACAGAAATATGTCATCATGTTTACTAACAGAAAAGGTGTCTATTAACACTGAAAGCAACCATCTTTACACCCACCTCCACTGTGATTGGTCAGTTTGTGAAAAATTAAAGTGAAAAGTTGGGTTGATTTTTGTCTGGATTTCCATAGAGACGATTCTGTAAGCTCTGAAAGAACAGCTTTGATTACTTTGATGATAACTGAAAAATACATGCGAACATGCGCACACCCACTGCAAACTTGATATGTTCATATTCTAAGAGTTGCAGTAGAATGTATTTGTGTAATAACGGGTTTCTATTTAGGATTACTGTTTCTGTGCTGTCAGAAGGCTATGAACCTGTAACCTAGGGGTGTAAAAATGTGTGATATTGTGTCGATTCTCAAAAACACTATCAATTTTTAATCAATAGTCAATACTTTATTTAATTTGCAAAGAGATGCGCCCTCTCAGTGTATGTGCCCTCTCAAAGTAGTGCTATGATGTTGGATGGGACTGTAATAAATGCAAATACCAGGGCTGTCAAAGTTAACGCGATAATTACTTGTTAACCCAACATCATTTTAGCGTCACTAATTTCTTTAACACATTAACGCAACTTGCGATTTTATGATCATAGCAGGCTCAGTTTTAAAGCTAGAGTGATAGTGGCACCATATGAAACAAGAAAACCTAAGAAATCCATTGTTGCCAACCATGTCATATTAGCTTGTCGCGAAGGAGGTTAAATAACACTTCAAACTTTCGCTAAATTTTGCCGAGGAAAAACTGGCATGGCCATTTTCAAAGGGTTCCTTTGACCTCTGACCTCAAGATATGTGAATGAAAATGGGTTCTATGGGTACCCACGAGTCTCCCCTTTACAGTCATGCTCATTTTATGATAGTCACATGCAGTTTTGGACAAGTCATAGTCAAGTCAGCACACTGACAACAACTGCCTGACAATATTTGTCATTGTTTTGTGTTGTTAATTGATTTCCAATAACTAATAAATATATGCATTTGCATAAAGCAAGCATATTTGCCTAAACCCATGTTGAAAGTGTTGATTGAGTAGTAAATCAAATCTCCCTTGAAGGTACATTTTGAAGAGATAAAAAATGTGCAATTAATTTGGGATTAATCACGATTAACTAAGGACAATAATTCTATAAATCGCAATTAATTATTTTAATCAATTGACAACCCTAGCAAATACAGAACCCGCTGTTCTGATTGCATAAAAAATAAACTTTTTACACAGATTTTATTCATATAGTGGTGTGTTATTTATACTATGACAGTTTTCCTAAAATTAGATTTAAAAATCACAATACGTCACATTGTTTACAGTATTGCAAGATATTGAATCGTAACCCCTGCATTCCTGCACCCCAGATTCTTGCCAATATACAATCATACTGTAACCTTTGCTTCCTGAATAAATCCCTTTCTTGTCTTTACTTTTGGGTTATTGTGAAAGTACAAACATCAATGCACTGATACAACCAGACACACAGAGTGGTGGACATGACGTGACTGTCGTAGAGAATATTTTCTATGAATTGATGTGGCTCATACAGTAAGCAGACATATGTGAAAAAGTATGACAAGTGTAGCTGAACAGAAGTAGCGGCGACGGTTTGTGTGTATATGAATGTATATACATTTTACCTTTATGTGTATGTATTTGAGTTTACAGTAACAGCAAGGTCAAACAAACCTTGGGCTTTGGGTCCCATATTGTATGGGCTCGTGAATGTTGCTGATATGGTTTCTATGACTTCTGTTCACATAAATATCAAACAAGATATTTCAGATGAAAGGTAAAGTCACTGCTTTCAATGATTGTAAGAGGTTCCACATTATACTCACTCAGCAGCTCTGCCCTAAACTACGAGCAGGATGCATAAAAAAAAATCACGCTGCTTTGCATTTGTTGAGAGGGTCAATTTGCTTATTGTAGTTTTAGTTCTAAAAGGTTAAACTATAAATCTATCTGCAACTTATGCAGAGAAAATTAATCATATCAGGTACAGTACCTTATTTTGATTCATAAAATTGGCTCAGTTTCTTAGAAAAGAAATACCGTGTAAAGGTTATGTTTACATATTTGTTTCTACAGTGATAGAGCTTTCATATGAACCTTTATTCCACATTTCTCCGCAGTTTATTTCCCATATTTTACCCAGTTCAGAATGAAGGTGTTTCTGTCATTCAGAAGTGAATACCACCCCTATGCAGTCACCTCGCTGCACCCTCTATGGTTATAAATCAAACATGACGCTCTTTAAATAGGGAAATTAATTATTTACACTTCAAGCCAAAATACCTTGAAGAGGAAGGAAAAAAATACTGACACACAATAAGTCATTTCAGGCCTGAGAGGCTGGCACTCTATTACCATAGTCTAGATTTATAATGCTCTCATAAGAGTCGAGCCACCGATGGAGATACTTTGGTCAGGCAGTGCTTTGCTCCCTGTTCTATTGCCCCCTTTGGCTGTCGGAGGCAGCGACTGGGGGAATTTGGCCAGTTTATGCTGTTGGCATCATACTGTTACCTCTTCTCTTGAGCAGGAAGTGTTGCAAATATGTAACACTTTTCTCCCCAACCTCACCATGATGAGATGTTGAACAACAATTTTCAGCTGGCAAGAAACTACATGTTACCTAGCAACGACGACAGAGCAGAACTGTGTAGAATACACTGCAGTGACCAAACTAGTCCCACCGATGGCGTTGATGACAGTGTTTCACACTAGCGCTGGGCCTCTTTAGAGATAGAAAGCCAGAGGTTTGTCCGAAATAAATGCTGATGTCTTCAAATAACATTCAATGCTTAAGCAGTTCAATTTATAAAAGTGCTATCATCACTTGCAACAGTGGGAGTGGCAGCGCTGGTAAGTGGCAACAGTGTTGACTTTGCCTGAGATATGTTTTTCAGTGATGCATTTCTTCAGAGAACTGCAAAGTGGCTATTGAGTGGAAGGAAATACCAGAAGCCGTAACAATGGTTGCCAGTAGTAAAAAGTATAGAAAAGATTATTATAGAAATCCAATAGTCAAGAAGAGGAAACAGGGAATTCACTGATCTGTAGCTTAGTGTTTGGAAGCACCGGGAAAAACAAGGAAAGAGGAAGACATGCTCATGCTTAATGTGTCGAACTGTAGATATTGGCCCATACTGTAGTATCTGTACAGCCAATCACTCCAAAGACCCGCCTCTCCTCCAGAGGATA
This sequence comes from Adelosebastes latens, assembly GCA_916700685.1. Taxonomy (NCBI): domain Eukaryota; kingdom Metazoa; phylum Chordata; class Actinopteri; order Perciformes; family Sebastidae; genus Adelosebastes; species Adelosebastes latens. The sequence goes on along the minus strand of CAKAKR010007100.1, from coordinate 44,590 downwards.
GCGTGTCAGTGTCATGTTTCGCATCGCAGAGACATCATGAATATTACACGCGTGTATAAAGAGGATGATGAACAGGGGACAACAAAACCACTTAGTTAGGTTTAGGAAAAACGTCATGATTGGGTTTAGGAACGTAACCTAAGTAAAATAAGTACGGAAACAACCCAACATCATCTCTACGGAAAACATGTAACAAACGTTACTAACGCAACTTACGAAACAAAACACCAGTCTCGAACACTGGTCTCCTGGTTGAAAGTCCTGTGTTTGTTGGACCCATGCACCCAATAGCAGTCTTTCTCCACTTTTATTCTACGTCATTTCATTGCAGTCAGTACAGACTACATGGCAAGAGCGATGTTCTTACTACACGCTTCTGCTTTGGACATTATCGTATCATTCACACAAGTTTTCGTGCGACCGGGATGGTACTGCAGAACATGGTAGTCACTACCTGCCAAAAATATGGAGCTTTATCTGGCTTGTTTGAGTAGCAACAGTAGGTTTTGGGCAAACATTGCCTCTATTTCTGGAACCAGACAACTTGTGTACAATATAGAATTAAAATTTTGTTCTTTGGTATTATACATTTGATTTGTTGATTTAGGTGATGTGCACACTTCCATGAAGTGCCGTCATCAATAAGCTATCTCTTTTTTGTTGCTCATTTGACCGTCATTACCTCAAACCCTGATGTGTAAATGTTGTGTGGAGGCTCAATTATCTTGTATACACACATCTTGTCCATGAGTCTTTTTATAGATTATGTGGAACCCTCCTTTACATCAGGTCCTGTTGCTTTAGTGGCTCAAACAAACAGTTAAAGTCTAGATTGTCTGATCCTGTTATCACTTGTAGATTCCATTCAGTGTGTTACATAGCTAGCTTAGTTGATTTGACTTCAGGGGTTACAAACACTGCACCAATTCAGGTAGTCAAATCTATTGGACGCATGTTTTGTAATGATGTTTGACACACAACACGTCAGTAACATGCTATACTACTCCACATTATATTCAACACTCATCATTGCTTGCCACGTCTTATACAAACGGCCAAATAATTGGAATTCACTGCGTCTTTCTCAGGCAATTGAGTGTAAAACCTTAAATTCCTCAGGTTGTGAAAAGGATGGGTCCAGTATGAACACTAGGTTTCTGCAGAGCTTATCCTCTGCAGTATTTTCCACATTCTCAAGGCCATACCTTACACACTTCTCTTGTGTAAATTCAGATTTTTTTCATTCCTGTCCACGTGTATTTTTGTATTAAATAAGTGGGCCAAGATAAGAAAGCTGTCAGCCCGAGTGCTGTATGTGCTACAAGGCTACTACTTTAAACATTCTTAAATTATTACTCTGCCAAACCTCGGAAGAATTTAGAGCAAGCTCTAGTTGAGTGAGCTATTTTATGATCTGTTTCTACACTGTGTTCAGACCAGGGCTCAAAATTAACTTTTTTCCTCAGTGTCAAGTTCTTTTTTTAATTCTACATAATAAATATAGTTTTATTATAAACTATTTATTAGAAACTATGCGAGTTAACTTGCATCACTTCATTGACTCACTCTGGTCTGGCATGGAAGTTCTGCTAGTTGTTCCCTGCAGTTATATCTGAATAAAAAATAGAAATCACCCTAGATGTTTGGTCACAATCAGTATCCGTTTAGTCATTGGTTGAGTTACTGTTTCTTGTTTATTTCTAACTTTTTGGTCAATAAATGCAACACTGCAAGCTGCAGTGAAAAAAGTGGAAACCTGTTTCTGATATACACTGGTATACAGCGATGGAAGTGGACATGTACATATCTCATACTTTAAAATGATATTTCCATTTTATTATAAATTGTGAAGCTGTTTGTAAAATCTGTTTAAATATAAGGACTATAAATTAATTATTGAGCATCCTTCTGATGTTTAATAATGCTGACTGAGATATCACCGTGATGATGGTTTACATGTGCATGTGATGAGTTAATGCTACGGGAGCTATACAGTACGTATATTCAGCCATGTGTAATGGTTGCCATTAATGAGTTACTCTTCTATAGAGTCCAAGGAGTGTTTCCTGCTCTGTCTAGTGTAATGTTACATGACACATTTCTAACACATTTACTCATCCCAAAGCTCCTTTACTTCTTATGCCAAGTTTGTTTGAGCTCTGAGTACAAAAAATCCACACACACACACACACACAGAGGTATTTACCTTCCGCAGGTTGTAATATGTTTGTTACCTCTTAGCCCTTTCCAATAGGGCTGACAAGTTGGTAACAACCATGACGCATAAACGTAATCATTTAATTTGTAATTATGAGTTTCTCTACTACTACTACTGTATTTTTGTGTCCCTGGTGCTATTTCTATTGTCCCCAGGACAACGGAACATCCTTCATTTTGAGCGCTGGTTCAGATTCAGAGATAATTAAATAGTTGCATTGGCGCTGAAAACCTGTGTAGGCCTACTTTTTTCCAAACTTGATCAGGAATCAATAAGGGAATCGATAAGACCGATGAGTAGCATTGATAATGGTATTGGTATCAATAAAATCTTATCAATGCCCATCCCTAGACAAGAGGTCTACCAGGGCTCAGGCAGGTTTGGTATTTGTTCCATCGCAAAGACGCTTTCTTGTTTCATTAAGGTCCTATTCACACCTTGTCCTACAATCACAGATGTATCAATCAACAATATGTTTTTATTCTATTTTCACAGATTTCTTTTAATTTCTTATTTATGTATTCAATTGATTGGTCTTACTAGTTTAGTGTCCAATTAATTATTTTCACACCAGTAATGGTATCTAGTTGTCAGAGGTTGAAGCTAGTAGTGTGAAATAATGCATGATGCCTGTGGCACTACATATGATGTACAGTATGTAAGACTCTGTGATACACTGTTTATGCAAATCAGACCAGCTGGGGCTCGGATGTGTCTTGAAGAGCCGGAGTGATTTCTCATTTGACTGCGTGGGTGTTTTATAAACATTACACAGAAGAGATTAAATTACTCTTGTCAACTTTTACAGAGGAGCAAAAAAAAGCATCCTGACTGGAAACATTACTATGTGGTATGGTTTGTGTATCATTGGTACCCATCTACCGAGCATCAGTGATATCGGTGAGGTGAGGTGCCTGCGCAGAGCCTAAAGACAATACCCACCCCAGCAACAGCCTGGTCACCTTGCTGCCATCTGGCAAGCAATACAAAAGTATCTGCTGTCGTACCACCAGATTACAGATCAGCTTCTTTCCTCAAGTTGTAAGACTCCTCAATTTATCCTCCGTACTCTAACAACATTTTTTTTTTTCCTTGTGTAGCATAAAGGGACTACAACTTGAATTTCATTGTGCAACCCTGTGTTGTAGAATGACAATTAACGCTGATTAGTACTTAAACTTCCTGAACACCATTTCATGTATAAAGAATTATAAGCATTATAATAAGATCAACATCTTTAAAAAAAAAAGGCTAATAAAATCTGAGAGGAGAAAATTATGGAGATGTATATTATACACGCACAAAAAACATAAAGCATAAAACACAGCACAAAGTGAATAAAACATTTTCAGTATAAAGGCACTGTCACACATGCGAAAAATTAACAATCGCCTCCCGTTTACTTCGCTTCTGTGCGAGTGTAGGGGCGAAAAAACATTTGCTTCTAGCTGCGAAGCAAATTTGCATCTTCGCTTTTGCGTAGAGTTCAAATCTGGTGAAATTTAAGGCGAAAATTGCGATGGTCATTAAAGGCGATGGTCACTCGCCTGCATTTGCGCATGTGTGACCGTGCCTTAAGAACGAGAATTATGTTTCTATGGCAACATCTCAATATGGAAAAATTTAAATGAAACACGTAAACAGTACGGATGATAATGATTGAAACAGAGTCATTTTCTATTTTCTATTAATGCAATAGATGTATTCATTAAAAAAAGTCACTATCAGCACCAGCAACACAAAGTGGCCATAAAGCGTGCTTAAAACAGCTGCATTAACAACTGGGTTTACTGAACACACGTTACTGAATATACACAAAATCCAATTGCAAAACAACACACAAAGAATACAACATTTTGCCAGCGCTCACCTGATGTTTGTTGTTGACAAAACATATGAAAGCAATCATTTGCAAATTTGTGCCCTCACCCACTCACTCACACCCTAATGTGAACCGCACACACATTCAAATTCACACATCCACATTACAATAAACCATCTCACTTTCACAAATGGATTTTTTTTTTTAAAAAACATATATGTGACACTGGCATAACAGAGGATGAATTTAGCATTTCATTCTGTAGAAATGAGGTTAGTTATGTTTCAAGCTATTTGTGCAGAGAGGCAGTGCGGAAAGAGATTAGACATGCGAGTCACTAGCTCAAAAAGATCAAAACGCTTGTTGACAGCAGGGAGCGACCGCCTGAAGAAGATGAGTCCCCTTTTCTAAAATTACATTTTCTTGGCAGGTTTAAGCGTCAGGTTGCAATATTCCACTTTGTTCCGTGTCCCGAAGTACCACATTCTTGTTGTTTGTGTACGAAGCGGTTCAGACTATTAGTAAGCAGTGAAATCCCTGCAGTTTCCAGCACTTTAGCTCCATAATACTGCACCAAACTCGTTCACCAAACTGGAGAGGAGCTGAGACATAAACAGAAGCAGAGCAGAAATCCTCTCATCAGCAGCAGGTGTCCAGTGCTGACTGGGAAGCCCAGAGTGAACTCCTGTGGCCTCAGCAGGTGTTTCATACTTCTTTTAATGAGAAAACATCTATAGGGAGAACCAACTCATAACCACGCTCTTATGGTCACGATCCCACTGCATCTTTGTGTGACACAACTATTTCTTTCACGGTTCAGTACCAGGAATCCTATTCACAGCAAATCAATTTGTGCACAAATCCTTTCCTTTATGTGAAATTAACATACAGGCATTAAAAATGCTCGGCATCTGCATTTTAAGTCATACTTTACTTATTATAATTACTTATTACTATTATGCAGGATTATGATTTTTGACTGAGTCTCTGAGTGATGACTTCATGGTTCAAGGATATTTATTCATCCATAAAATCATAGACATTTTAGTACATTTTTCAGTACAATCTTATTAGAATATATGTATACATGCACATATAAAAAAGAGGACACTTCTCACTTTAATTTGAGAGTTGTGAAGTGTTTATTTTTTATTTTAGTTGACTAAATCCTGCAGTTATTTTTAATTAGCATTACTGCAAGAGTGTTTGATCAAGAAGAATGTAATTCTTGAAAATAATTCTTATGGCAAAAAAAGTTTTATCTGAATAATGTTTTCTTTTTTAATTTGCCTTTTTAAACTGTGTTTCTGATGGAAAAGTCAATGTGTTTAAGTCAATGTGTTTATATTGTGAACTCTAACTGTTTTGGACCTTTAACACAGGCACAATTCTTTTCAGTCCATTGGAAACTATAAACACATCACCAGTCTCATGCTGTGATTTGTTTTTACATTTGATTTGACATTTAATGGCTCTAGGAGGCATTCATCTCTGTTGCCAAGGGAAATGTCTGCTGCGTTTCTCTCTGTCCCCAAAGTCTTTGTCAAAATATGAAGTTCTCTCAGGGTTACCACTTCAGCTAAGTCAAGTGTTCCTTCAACACGTTTTAGACTTTTAGGAAAAATAGTAGTCAAAATAACCTCTTCAGTGTGAGAAGTTGACACAACAGTTTAGCCTGAATCTTTAAGACGAGCCGACATAAAAATATCCTCTTTCCTAAACACAATCTGTAGCTGCTGTCAAACCAACCGCAGGGCACTTTCAAAACCACGTATCTGCATTTGCATCACCTCATTTTGTCATTTTGTCCGTTTAATATGCAATGAAACAGATGAAAAAATAATATATCTAAAAATAAACTTCTTCTATCGAAATGCATAACAATAAGTCCACAGAGGAACAAAGAGAATCCTGATAACTGATTGAACTACTGTCCGCATGTTTTACTCTTGAGCAAAGTCAAATGATATTGCTCTTAGAAAGTGTTCAGGCAGCTGAGTTTCACATACAAACAGTTTTCACTACAAATCTCTTTTAACAGAGGCACTTAAAGGGATCATTTGGATTCATTTATATTTTTTTACTAGAGGACATTGGGTCATTAGGTTTGTTTGTTTCTTGAGACAAGGACAAACAGACTGACTTTAAGTTTCAGAAGGAATTTGATTGGTTAGTATTTAGGCCTAAAGCTGGAAGTCAACTACACACTACACATTTTAATCAGCCTTTCTGCAGGGCCAAAAGTACCAGTTATTAAGTAGGGTGCTCACACAGAACTTTAACATGGAATCCACAATCATTTTTCTAATTGATCTAATAAAGTTTAATAAATTCAAGATGACTGTATTCTCGAAATACTTACAAAAAAGTGAAAGTCAATGTTACTTTGTACAATTCTACTTTGAAAAAAAGGAAAAATATGGGCCTGCAGATGGCTGTAAAGAAGTGGACAATATGACTGAAGAGAAGTTCAGGTTTATTCATATCACAGCGCAGTCTGTCAAGACTGCAGTTAGGCACAACATGTAAATTATTACTTTAATAATATTTAAACAAGCTCACTACAGTTTACAACTGTGGGAGATCAGATAGCAGGACGTACTCAAACTGCAAGACTGCTGACTAAAGTTTCTGACATGCCAGAAATCCATCTTATCATTCAACAGACAGATTGTTGATTGTTCAAGCAGTTAATCTGGCATCAGAATGCCCCTCAAACCGAACCTCAAATGACAGCCAATCTGGTGGAAATTGAGTCATGGGCGACCATTTCAGGGTTAAAAAGGGGCTTAATCCATACAATGTCTGTGTTAACAACTGACAAACTTTGATCTCTGTGCACATATAAATTGTACAAGATTTTTTTTTTCTTTGAAATACATTTCTTTGAAATGATTATTTATGAACCAAAGAAAATCTGTGTTTGAAAACTGATTTGCATAGCTAGAACCAAACATGAAGAGAAAAGACACAAAATCAAAGCAAATCTACTTGTCAACATAAAAAGTCTTGGAGACTTTCTAAGCAACAATTAATCTCTCCAAAATAAAATCATGATAGGATTTAGGATATTCAAACTTAGACTCATTGAAGGTACAGCGGGGCAGCAGGGCCATTTTAACATTCTAAGACAGAGCTGCCCAAGACTGGTTTTTAAGTTGATTAATGAGCACTGACCCTGATATATATATATATAAATAAATACAAAATATAAATACAGGATTTTTGAAGGGGACCTCAAAGGCTTTTGCATCTTTCTTAATTAGTTTGTCAATCAATATAAAATGGCAAAAAATAGTCCAATCCTTAGTTTGCTTCTCAGTGGTGGATCTATGTAAATCATTGTTCACATTTACACTCTGGATTTTGGCCTTTGTGGCTGATTGCCTCTGCAGTAAAGGGGGGATTTGAATTGATAAGAAATGTAATTTGATAATGTACAAAATTCATCAAACCGCTAAGAGCCTTTATTCTGTCTCCTTGGACAGACTCATCTATTATGTAGAGATCCATGAGTCTGAAGAGAGAGGGAGGAGAGAGAGTAGGAGGTAGAGTGAGATAAAGAGAGAGAGAGGAGACAAAACTGAATGAGATAGATCAGGACGAAGATATTTGTGGTAATTAGATGGATTAATGAATCAGAGACAATCCCCTGAAATGGAGATTAATTCCCATGACTTGGCCATCATGTTATGTATTTATCAATGTCAAGCAAGTATTTTATTAATAAGCCATAGATCTGGCCCTGTCTCCGTAGCTAATAAAGGGGTAATACGTCTAATTCACACAGTAACAGATAATCTTGTGGAAGAAGTGATGGGATTTATTAGAGAAACTGAGGGAGAAAGAGAGAGAGAGGCTGTTAGAAAGTAGTCATTGGTCTTTGACAGGATTTAATTTTAATCATCTTTAGCCAATGATTTATGTTATTATGACTTCACACATATGATTTACGATGCTAATACGCAAATCTGTGTGTGCTGTCTTGTACTTGTTTTCGTGTGAGAAACAAGATTTTGTTTTTGTTTTTTTTCGCAGTTTTGACACCTGCAGAAACTTCCACTTGAATAACAAAAGAAGGTTAGATACTAAAGACTAAAGGTGTGATCCAGTGAGCTGGCAGTAGCTCACACATACAGATGTCACTTAATATGAAATCAAAGTTAGTTGTTTATTCAAAATTAATACATACAGTATATTTATTAGAGTTCACACGTGAATGGCTGGATGTATTTTAGAACAAAAAACGAATAGTTTCCACTAGTGTGTAACGTTTAGGGCATAATTTCCCCTGAAAGTGTTTGCTTGATCCAAACCAGTATGACATTTATACATTGTTTATTTTTGTATTTTACTTTTAAGTCAAATGCATTTTATACACAAAGCCATCAAAGGAGTAGTGTGAAGGATCTGGCGGTATCTAGTGGTGAGGCTGCAGATTGCAACCAACTGAAGCCTCTACCGCGTGCCAAGTGTGTAGAAGACCTACAGTAGCCGACGCGAAAATGCTAATAGCCCTCACTAGAGCCAGTTGTTGTAAGAGTAGCGTAGGTCATTTGGAGCAGAGCCAGTGCGTAGAGTGCATGTGTGTACATGGGTAGTGAGTGGTGAAGTAAGAGAGAGAGCGACGGCAGCGAGCAACGTTATCGAATCTGGCCCAAGCCGTTCTTGGCTACTGCACAAACATGGCGGTGAAACATGGCAGACTCCATGAAGAGGACCCGCTCTCTATGTAGATATAAATGGCTCATTCTAATGAAAACATTTTTTTCAATTATACACTAAAGAAAATATATTAATATTATATTCCATTTCTGCCAATAGATCCCCCTATTTGTTACACACTGGTCCTTTAAGTGTGAATGTATTTTCTTCATTGGTTGGGAACTTGGGTAAAAAAAAAGTAAGCATACTAACTAAGGAGTTTGCATATAAAATGTTTAGGCTGAGATCACTTTTATTATTAATTAAGTACTGGAACTATTACAGCTATTATATTATTGTATTTTTTGTTAATGACCTCACTGCCGGTAACCGTTGACAGCTCATAAAACTGCTGTAAAAAGAAGATATAATGTCCAAGAAGGGCTAAAGGTGATGCAACATTATCATGACCTGTTGAGACGAGTGAGTTGTGCTGAAGGTTATAAGCAGTTTTATAACCGAGCAGATGACGAATATTTACTGTGCATGCGCAGCTGCTCCCGACAACAAATGACTGTAGCCTGCAGTGAAACCCTCAAAGTACAGCATTAAGCATTTAGTGTGAATGCTGACTTAATGTGACCAGCTGTGGGGTTCTCATGGCAGAGACCGACTGTCTCAGAGTGGTCGGCACCAGAGATCAATGACGCCGTTCTCACCTGCCCAAGTGAGCTTTAACCTAAGAAAAAGATAAATACTCAAATATTCAATATGAAGCGCTTATGGAGTATATGAACTTTATAAGCGTCTGAATAATTGTTTGCCTTTGCTGCATGTTGTACATTTATGCTCCAGTTCCACTTTAAACCCAAAACATTTCAGTACAAAGTGCACATGTGATGCGTTTCTGTTACACGTGCTTCACAATGATGCCTTACCACCTGTGATTGATGGTGGTTATTATGTTTTTCAATTCCTCAGGGTTCACTACATTTCCCATGGTGCCTAAGTCCTGGATATCTCAATAGTTGACCCGTGTCTGCAGGGAATACTTGTAAGATAAAGAGATGGCAATACACTCGGACAGACACACCATCACTTGCACATACACACACAAAAAAGCATTTTGCTCCTGTTTCCTCTATCTAACCACAAAATCCATTAGGACAAACATTTAAACTTCCCAGCACTCCAAGCATTCCCAGAAAGCCATTACTATTTTTCAAGAAGAAAAATAAATAAATAAATGAAAATAAAAATGTCACTGCATGTCCTTGAAACCACTCAGTGTTTTGTTCCTCTCTGCTGTCTGCCCTTCCATCAGTGCTAATTACTCTAAATGAGTTTTAACTGGGGATGCTGAAGCCTGCCTGATGTTGGAGATTTAGAGTCAATAGGCATGTAATGGCACTCTGTCTTTGTCCGTCATTAATCAAGGTTATGTATGTAGTCGCAGCCTGGAGGATCGGAAGAACACGTGTCAATTACCACCAAACAAGGGAACGGGGCTGTCGATGAGGTTTAGAAACAATGCTAATCTTTGCTTGAATTTCACAGAGAACATTAGAGAGCAGACACGTGGCAGACTAAGTGAAACAGTGATGCATTCATCATAGCCTTTTAATCTCACCTACATTGATGATGTTTTCAGATAAAGTACTTTTAAGCTTTACAGCTTTTCTTCTCTGGCCAAAAGTCTTTTTGCGACCGGTTGAAAAAGTGTCAGAGTTTTCGCCTCAAGGCTCCAGCTAGGCTTGCCGCGGTAGTCGCTGTTACCGCTGTTACACGGTGTTATACGGTGTTTGCGCATACACCGATTACATATCTTGCCCACCGTCCTCACAGTCGTTTTGCTTATTTCACAAAAATAAAACCCATTTCGTTCATTTTGGCGTATCAGCACTGTGTTATGAATACATAGTCGGTAGATGGATGCTACAATTATAAACTGAAAGTGAAAGTGTCTGCTCCATATGGAGTCTCAGCACAAGTCAAATGTCACACACTTCTCACTGGACAAGAGAGTTGACAGACAAGACAATGGCAGAAGATTTGGTGTCAAAGCAAAAAGCAAAGGCGCCTATTTGGCAATATTTCAGATTTAAACCCAATGCTACAAGGGAACCATAACATTAATGAAGCAATCGGAGGGGCAATCATACTCGGGCACGGTACAGATTAGGCTTGCCGCAGTAGTCAGTGTTACCGGTGTTACATAGTGGTCAGGCACACACTGATTACATTACTTACCCACTGCCCGCCCACAGGATGCGACGGAGCAACGCCAGGTGGAAACCAAGGTCAATGGAAAGGAGGCTGGGTCACGGGCGGACACTGGTCTTGGGGTACGGGGCATGCGCAGTGTAACTGAAGCTGCGGTTGTGCGTTGCGATTGGCTCAATTTCGGCGAGTGCAGACCAGATTTTACTGCGCATGTGTTATACCCCCAAAGATATGACGCATTGATGACACGTGACCCAGCCTCCTTTCCATAGGCCTTGGTGGAAACCTGTGGCCTCGCGAAAGCTCAACTTTAGAGGCCAGACACACAGCCACGCGACGTTAAAGATCAAAGTAATTGACCGTGATCTTTTCTTGCAAAATATCCGGTGTAATCAGTAACACCGGTGTTGTCACAAGTTTATTAACCTGTGAGAAAATGTCCTTACCGTGACATCCCTAGCTCCAGCAACGACAAATCTCCTCAGTGGGAGAAGCCACATCAGATTAAGGTCGTACCGCTCACAGATATGAACACCGAACAGGACCAACAGCAATAGCATTAGCAATTTCATTTGGATTGGTCATTTCAACATTTTTATAAAAATCCACCCCGAAACACAAATAAGGTCAATTTGATATGCAGGGGGAAATTCAAAAGCTCTTTCCCAAATGATGTAGACTGCAAAGTCTAACTTATTAACTAAAGGTTGGTCTTTTCACAACATCCATGCCCTCTGAGATATTTTGGAAACACTGATTCAGAATCTTTACTATTCCACTACAGGTCATACTCAGAGAAAAGTAAAAACAACAAAACAAGCATGCTGCAGTCTGTGCCCTCACTCTGTTCTGCATCACTTGTGCATCAATTTCAAACAATTGCCTCTTCTACTATGCTGAAGTACTGCAATAATAATGATGAAAACACGGGACAAACATAGTGGGGCCTGGCTACTTTATTCATGATTTGCAGTCACTATTCAAATTCCAAGTATTTGTGAGACAGTGCGCCTTCCACAAATGATGCATTTAACTTACTGTCAAATAAATAACTCCTGTGTGCTGTGCTGACTGTTGTCATGTTCAAGTTGCACTTAAAACACTTCACATTCCTGCCTGGTTATCGGGCAAAAACCCTCTCTCTTGATAATAGGCTTTCATACAGTTTATCAATCAATGAAGTACAATAATGAAGAAAAGGTCATGGTAGGTTACAGATATTATCATGAAAAGCATAAAAATGATCATCAGGAGCACCCTGGTGGTCTAGGGGTTAAGGCACCGACCATGAACCACAACAACCCCGTCTGATGATAAAAGACGTCTACCATCAGGTAGGCTACTGTTGAAAGCAGAGGACATTGGCACTGTCCCTGGGTTGGTATTACTGCTGATCCCACTGAGAACTAACAGCGTAGTCTGCAGTTCTATGCAGTTTTCAGATGATACACATGTTGTGTCTCAATTTGCGTACTTCCGTACTTACACTTCCTTTTTTGGGTGCAGAAGTGTGTTCAAACTGAGAAGTATGTAAAAATGCAGTGCACTCTAAGTTCCAGGATGTTGTACTCAAAACGGTCAAAAGTTTGAGTGTGGAACACTAGACACTTCTCACCCTCAACGGTCGCCATCTTTGCTACATAGCGGAAGGGGAGGGGCCACCAACCTATTTCAAACTTGTGAAAATGGCGGATGAGGAAGCTGCAGCGGTTGCAATTTTATTGCCAAACTATACAAATTTAAGTTATATATGTGTTTTTTTCAAAAAGTACAACTTGAATGTAGTTGGATAGAAGCCATTATTGAGTCAATTTATCCATCTGAATTTAATTACTGACGATACGGCGTGATATCTGTGCATGACTATCACCATCTGATCTACCAAGCTTCCGCGTGAGTGTACAACAGTAGTAAGTACATAGTCTGAACAGTGTACTACATGGAATTGTACTAATGGAAGTATCTGAATTGAGACACAGCTATAATCTCCTCTCTTTGCACAAGTGCAGAATGACAAAAAAGTGGCTGTAAGACAAAGGAAAAAACGCAAATACTTGCATGAGGAGCCAAAACAAGCAAAGGTTTGGCACTTTTGCCGGTTAATTTCCTGTCGATAAATCGAACAATCATTGCAGTTAGAGCGTCAACAAAACCCCAATGCCAAATCATGGATACCTCCTGTACTAAACAATTATTATTATTACAACTATTATTTTACTTAAATATTACACTTTAAGACCTAAAATTAATATGACATACTGTACATGCTGCCTATATGCACCTGCATGCTCTAACTGGACAGGAGACATTATGCCCTGACATAGAGTTACGTTTTAATCTCCTTTAAGTCCGGCCTTCTAATTTACATTGTCTATTACCATGCCACTAACGACTCTGACCTTCTCCACTGTTAAACACCAAGCCAGCAGAAGAGAAGGGATGACGCGGTGAAACCCCTTGAAAAAAGCGAGCAAGAGAGGGAAGGACAGGATGACAAAGAGAAGAAGGAGACAAGGTTTTTAGGGCCCTGGCATTCACTTAAGTCATAAATCTGTGGTTTATGGTGAAATGATGGCAGATAATGTAAGTAAAGGTCAGCGCAGCATGTCAGCCATCAATAGATCAAGGGGACTGATGATTGTGGTCACACGCTGCTTGAGTTGAATCCTGCACACTTCATTCTTTCATACAGCTTGTTCCCTTCTTTGCTTGCATTTTTTGTTCATTTTTTGTCTTTATCTTTAGAGCCTGCAAATCTCATGTTTTGTAACACAGCAACAGCCACCTGTGAGGTACGCCGCAGTGATACAGACTGGATAAATTGTTATTGATAGCCACTAGACAGAATGTGTCAACATTGTGTTTCACAGTCAATATCATATCGCCTCTGTGGGAGCTCGGGCATGAAAATCTCATAAATTTGCTTTTCAATTGGCTGTTTATTCCTGTAAAGAAAGTGATGATTGGATAATAATTCAGTAATTATAGACCTTGACTTGACGTGTTTGTATTTCATCTGCGGTGCCAGACAATGCAAATTGTCATTCCTGTGGCGTATCTAAAATATAAATTGATTGTCACACTTTTCTGCGTCTTTTAAAACACAGCACCAACTCTTTTATCTCACATATCCTTTAGATGTCACCCACCAATCCAAATATGCACAATGTGTCCCCAGAAGCTTTTATTTGCTTTGTTAGAATGAATAATATTCAAGATTCAAATACAATGATGGACTTCAATTTGAAGTGCAACATCTTGAGGAATTTTGGAAATTGGGCAGGGAATATTAATTTCTTGTTGATTTTGCATACCAGCCTATTGCTTCTCAAACCATCAAGGACCATCACGCAGACAAACACACTCATACTCGCATTTTTTAATGTCTGATTTCACTTCTGATTTATGTCATCCAGGGCTGGGCGATATGGCTTATAAATAATATCTCTATATTTTTAGGCTATATCGCTATATACGACATATATCAGACCTATAACCTTTACATTTTTGACAATTATTAAATTAAAAAGCGTTTCTATTTTAATCAGTCCAGCTTTTCTAGCCGTTATGGCACTGGTTTAGCAGCCCAGGAAACTCCCAGACCAATTGCATGCATTGTAAATCCTCTCACCTGATGCTATTCAGCCAATCAAATCTGCATAAGTGAGTGAGATACACATTGGAGAGATGAGACAAGAGACAACAGGCGTGCTCTAAAATGAGAAAAGTAGACAGCGAAAACAGAACTTTTTTATCCAGGATGGACAGACTCTTACATTCTTCCCACGGGGCAGTTCAAAATCAGTATGTCTCATATGTTCAGAGACCGTGGCAATTATTAAAAGCGGCAAAGTCTTTTTTGAAGTGTAGGCTAGCATCTTCCATTACCTTTTCCGAACTCAACACGGATAAACTCGCTTTCTTCAGGCTCTTTCCTACTTCCATACACTGTTTCCCTCCAAATATAAAAACACATGCCCCATACGCACATCCATGCTCATACGCCACACAAAATCGTCCAGGAGAGTGTGTCTGTGGGAGGAAGAGAGCTGCGGGAGAAGCGAAAAGCCAAAGTGAGTCTTACGCCGGCGGCTTAAAAAATGACACTTAATATTTATACTCAATGTTGGCAATATAGTCATTTACTACATTCCACGTAGAACAAGCCACAATACATCAAGTATATTCGATATGTCACCAACCCCCACCTCCAAGTTCAGCGATTGCACAAAGCTGTCGAGCTAACTATCTTAAGTGGGCCTATTTTCACTAAATTAATATTATTGTCAAACTAATGAACAAAAAAAATGAGGCTGACAGACTACAGCTTCAGACTGCTCAGACTGGTTCACTACAGCAGAAATGTTGCACCTCCTGATGGGATTTAACAGATACAAGTTCATTTTCTCTGGTGCATTTACTTATACATGAAGCAATAACAAGTAATTATCTCCTTCCCCTCATTGTTTACTCTACATCATTGTTTCGAAACAAAGCCCTAGCAGGTGTCACTGATTGTAACAGTAAAAACACAACCCTGAGGCACGGGGGGTAACTTTTGAGTCTTCTAATTAGTCCCAGACTAACATAGAGTACATTTGGGAGTATAGTATTGATTGAATATAAGACACCCACACAGGAGCAATGAAATCGGGAGACACTTTCAACTCGTTTTTCACCTGTCAGGGATTTATGTCCTCAACACATGTCACGCAAGCCGACAGTAGCGTAAACTGGGCTAACGCAACACTTTTAGGGCTGACTACTGCTATGAACAGAGTTGCAGAAACTAGCTAGCCTAGCAACCTTAAGGCTTCAAACACCCCATAATGAAACACTCTCTGTAGGAGCCAGTGTTAAGGAGTTCAAAGGAGTCGATGATTTTCCGAAAATTGCTGCCTACACCGTGGGGAGAGATACACAGTGGGGGATAATGACATGTAGGGTCGGCACATTTTCCCATCTAACGCTATGGATTAAGAGTTTATTTCAACCATATTGTTGGAACAGTTGAAGAGGCCAGTGGAAAGACAAAGCAAGTCGGTTTTGGTGAGTTTTATTTTGTTCTGTCGGGTTTGAATGACGATATGTTCTGCTGCTGGAACAGCTGATCTACCTGCTGAAACTACAAGGGGCGTGGCGCCGCTTGCAGGGCGTGCGCACACACATACACACACCTGCGCTGACAGAAAAGAGCCGAACTGAATACGTTTTACCGGTAGTAACGTTACTACCAGGCAGGACCAGTTACGGTTAAAACTAGGAAAAATATTTATTTTTTAAGACAGGATGATAGTCCCATTAACTAGTCGATTTTTTTTACAATTTAATGACTATTTGAAAATCATGACCCATCCCTAGTACCTACAATGAACACTTCTGGGAGAGCCACTAGGGCCAGCAAACTGGATGTATTTAATGGTGGTTCTGTGGTTAAGAAGTAGTTTGATATAAAACTGCTTTTTCACCCTCCTCTGGAGGCCAATCTGGTTCTGTATTGATACATCATTATGCACAGTGACTTCCTGGACATGGATAGTAGCAGAGGTCCTTCTACAGTACAGAGTGAAGTGGAGATTGACTGTAGATTTACTATACTACTCGCCTATTCTCCATTCATTACCTTTTACCTTTTAACACAGGCATGAGTCAGGATTAGAAGTCAACAGGAGCATTTTAGACCCAACACACACAATCCAATATTACCTGAGCAACGGGCAAGGGTGTAAAACTTCTCTCATTACCCATTCACAGGCCTGTCTTATCATGTATAACCAGACAAGCTGCTTGTTGACTCAACCTTGCCTTCCTCAGAGGCAACATTTTGAAGGGAAAATTATCATTTTGATGGAAATGATGTCTCGGTGTGCTGCTGAAGCCACTCTGTCGTCTCTAGCTGATAAAAACAAACTTTAAAACAGTCAGACGCCATCTCTCCTGGGATCGAATTGGGATGCGGCGATAAAAAACATGAAAAGGTTTTTATTTATGTGTTCAATTATTTATTTATCTATTGAAAAACAGCAATTCCAAAGTGCTGATAGAAATTATGGATTCGACTTTTAAACTTGAATAACCTTGTTAAAGGTGGAGTCAGCGAATCTATTCCAATGCAATTTTTTTTAAAGGGTTGGGTATCGTTTGGATTTTAAAGATTCTGATTCCTATTCTTTGAGGGGCGGGGTCAAAACGGGTTACATGTATATTTCACGAAAAAAAAAAATATATATTTCAAAAGCTTTTACACTGTTTATATTAATTCATACTCATATTCACAATTCACTTTATACAGTTTTTGGAACATGTAAATCAATTTCATACAGTTTTATTTGGTTGCTGTTATTAAATAATATGATTCAATAATAATCTGTTCATTATTTTTTCATTCACTATAGACCTATTGTAACTGTAACACTCAAACCCACCAAAATGACACAGGGTCCAACATACTTTGGGCCAGTAAATACAATCAGCCAATTGCCCAATCAGGCCAGTACTCGAAAAAGTAAAGAAAATAATAATAATTTAATTGAAATAATAATAACTGCTTCATGAGCGACGTAACTACATCTGCTCTACTCGTGTCTGTCTTTACTCACAGTTCTGGGAAGGTGAGTAAAGCACGCGGTGCAAAGACAGACACAGGCAGGCTCGTTTACTTCATAGATGAAATGGCAGTCAATATAAACAACACAGGAGTTGAAATGCAAAAGAACAGTGATTGCGTCTTGGAAAAAAACCTACTGGGTTGAGAATGATGACTGGTATTATATAGCTACCTGCTGTAATGTGTGCGTACTAGGGGTGTAAGAAAATATAAAAAATATTGAGTATCGCAATATTATGTTTTGTGATACTGTATCAAATCTCAAAAACACTATCAATTTTATACAGTAGTATATAAAAGTTAGTTTATACTGTATAGTTTACATGCAAAGATTAATTCTCACTCAATACTTTATTTCATTGGCTAAGAGATGCACCCTCTCAGTGTATGTGCCCTATCAAAGTAGTGCCGTGGTGTTGGATGTTACAGGGACTGTGATGAAGGCAAATGCAGATCCCACTGCTTTGATTACATAAAAAATCACTTTTTTTACTCAGAATTTATGCATATGGCGATGTCTTCTTTATAATATGACAGTTTTCCTAAAATTTGATTTTAAAAAATCGTAATATTTCACCTTGCTTACAGTAAAGCAATATATCACGATATATTGAATCGGAATTCTTTATCGTGATACGTATCACCAGATTCTTGCCAATACGCAGCCCTAGTGCGTAGTGTGTGCAGAGCGTGTGCGTGGCTGAGTGCGAGAGAGAGAGAGAGAGAGAGAGAGTTGGTGGCTGCATCAACAGCAGACAGGTGTTGGCAATCGAAGCAGAGAAGAGAACCTGCGGTCCATAGCGCACAGCCTTACCCAGAATCGTTCGCTCGCAACTCTTTTTGATCTTCCCATAATGCCCGGACAAAATAAAAGAAACACATCGTTTTGTCGGCCAGTCCTGGAAGAGTGCCAATGTGTAGTTGTTTAGGAACCAATAAGCAGAATCAAAATGTTCCTTCCTAATGATTCTTTTGGAACAGGTTCTAATTTGGAGCCACACAACATTATTCCAGCCAATTAGCAACAGGGGCCATTTACGCTCGTGCACAGGACAGGGGAAAGGCCATAGATGTATAAAGAGAGGGGGAGCGAGAGGGATGGTAAATCTGGAGGGGGGTATTTGTTGAGTACAAATCTTTCTCCAGAATTGTTGACTCCACCTTTACTGGAAATATCGGTCCTTTCTCTGTCTTTGCTCATAACGTATGTTTTCCATCAAAGAATAGGGGTCCATGTCTATGTGTGCTACGAGATATACAATTTGCTTTAGTCGACCATCATGTGTGTACGTCCTACAGTCATCATAACATTTTTGCACTTACACTATTGATTGTCATTGGTTCTCCTTTTAAAAGTTTGTTAATCAAAGTTCTCAAACTGCAATAACTGTATACTGTAATGATATCTATAATGTTTGATGGCCACATTTGAGATTGTGCTGACATTTCAAAAATCTTGGAAAACTAATTGGCGATCATTTCCTCTAATAATGGGCACTCAGAATGTTATTGATTAGACTCAAAAGAGACGGTATATTGATTTTGTTATCTGCTGATGGTGAGTGCCAACATTGTTATTTTCGTGTGTCGCCACCAACATGAACACTTGAGACTATCCATTACTGCTTTTTCTCCTTTCATTCATTCCATTCTTTTCTCACTGCTTTTCTCCTTCTCTCCCATTATTCCACTCTGAATGTTTCATCTGTCACCGAGTCGGTGGACTGAGATGGAACAAGCTCATATCTCAGTAAGTCTTTCTCATACCCTCTGGGTTTCCCTCAGCCTCGCCTGTCTTATTGTGCTGCTCTGGTTACTTCTGCTCTATATGTGGTCCGGGTGTGCGTGTGCACATACAGTATGTGCATACTTTGAATCTTGCTGCAAACTTGTGTGTGTCATACAAAATGTGTGTATACCTGGTATGTCTATGTGGGTGGAAATACAAGGAGGTGCTGTACCTGTGGCACTGTGCAAGTCTTTGTGTGTGTGATACAGTATGTGCGTATTTGCACATACCAGTACATCCATGTCTTTGTGCCCAGGTGCATGCATACACGCTTGCATGTGTGCACCAGTAGGTGTGTGTGTGTGTGTGTGTGTGTGTGTGTGGGTGTACACTAACTGAGATCAGCCTCTGTGTTGGAATCTCCCAGAGAGTATCTTCCCCCAGGTGTCAGAGTATCATGATAAATGGGCTCGGCGCTGCTGAGACAACCACAATACCCCACAGCAATATATTTCCATAACTCCTCACTGCTTTGGAGAAATGTATGCCATTTCTTGATAACACGGGGGCACCATTATAACACATTATGGGATAGACCTTTGGCTCCAAAGCCTTATAAAGATGGTTGAATAAGTTTGGAACTGGCTTTTGATGTATCAAAAAGCAGCTGCTATTTGAGGAGTTACCAAAGAGTAGTATGTCAGGACTACTCAGATGACTGCATCTGCCAAACCTCTCACAACTGTTTGATGTCAGGCTTGATATGTCCTGTATTTAACACTCTACTAACCCAGCATGCTTTTGGCTACATTGGCACGTATTCACAATATGCCTGCTTCTCAGATGTCTTTCTTAAAGCTAAATGAAAGAAACATTGAAAGAAGGTGCAACAATTTTACAGTACTACTGTATAACTTACATCTTGTTCTTAAAGTTCCAGTTTGTAGGATTTGGTGGCATCTAGTGGTGTGGTTGCAGATTGTAATCAACTGAGTACCCCTCAGCTCGTTCCTCCCTTTCCCAGACTGCGGTAACGTGAGCCGCTAAACCAGTGTGCAAAACCACGGTAACGCCATTCGCCTCGCTCACAGACCATCCTTACTATGATAACACGACTTTAGGAGCAACGGAAATCAGACGGCAGCTGGCGGTACCACGGATTTGCACTCTGTGACTCACGTTACCGCAGTTTCACAAGCATGTTAGAGAACTACGGTGGCCTTCAGATAACGTAAAAAGGCACTTTCTAGAGCCAGTGTTTGGTTTGTCCGTTCTGTACTACTGTAGAAATATGGCAGAGCAACATGGCGGACTCCATGAAGAGGACCCACTTCCTCATTCTAAGCTAACATAAACACAAAGATTCTTAGTTTTATGTGATTATACACTAATGGAAAACATAGTTATGAATATTATATACCTTTTCTACTAATAGATCCCCGGAAATGTTACACACTGTTCCTTTAAAGGTGCTAAACGCGAAATTGGGAGCATTTCTATTGCCTCTTAACGGCTCTCAACATGGCGACGGCTGGAACAGCGACTAGCAGCTAACAGTGCTAGCAGCTAACAGTGCTAACAACGCTAACATTGCAAACAACAACAACAGTGCTGACAGAGCTAACAGTTTTTAACTCAGAGAGAACCGGAGGGTGGACGCTACGCTTCCGCGACGGCGCCATCGGTCGGGATGGCATTATCAGCTCTAACCACCATATGAGAGCAGTACAGAACGGCGGCCATGAGCCAGACCGTGGGGCACGCTGACATGCACTAAAAGGCACGCATGGCCGGCCCAGCGATGTAAACAAAGCACAGAGAAGCTCGGATTACAACACACACAGAGGGAGGGCGACTTCATTCTCTGTTCAGGTAGACATTACCCCTCTTTCATAGCAAATAGTAGTTGTTTGCTGCTATTAATGCTCTGAATGTCTAATAGAGAACCTTTAAAGGACAGTCAGTGTATCAAAGCCTATGGGAAAGCTGCATCTTCAATCTTAGCAGCTGACTCTTAAGACTTAGACGTCATACTGTTCCTTCAACTGAATTGCCATACAACCAGGCCTAAAATTTAAACAGATATTCACTGTGATGGATTGCCAAATTTCAAGTCTCAGAATGAAAACAATAGTGTTTATCTATGTTTATGTATCTTCTGTAAATGATCTTGAACCTGCATGGCAACTTTCAAACACAAAAACAATGCCTGTGTCGGATCACATTGTGTTTGTGTGAGGATCTTGGTAATGTCTCCTTGAATGTCATTTGCATGTTATTTATGTTGCACTCCTTCTCTCTGTCCCTGCTTCTGTTCATCTCCGTGTGTTAACAGCACTGTGGTGGTCATTTACAAGGCCGAGCTTCAGCACACAACAAGGTATTTCACAGAGGTAACACACTGCTCCTCCTGATAAAGGAAAAATGAAACACCTTCACTCGATAGGTCAATTCATCCTCTGGTGTAACCGTAAACAGACTCCTTTGGAAAAAAGTGAGTCCCTTGCAAGAGTTTATTACTTCATATTTCTTTATCTTGGCTGTGTTAGTAAGCAGCAGCAGCTGTAATCAATTGGCAGGTTGATGAAAATGCATAATGAGGACACAGAGAGAGAGATGGTTAGCTGATGCAACCTCATTACCTCACAGCTTATGTTGATCTGCCAAGGTGGACCTGCCAAGTTTACTGGATTTTTTTTTTTCAAGCTTTTATCTAGGGGAAGGTTGAATAATCTGACTTTTTCACACTCTACATCTGTACATGAAATAAACTCAATAAGTAGTGCACATTCATATCTGGGAGCTGCAGTCCAGACACAGTTTTTCGTTGCTGAATAGGTGTATTGTGCTCAACTGTGCTTTGGCAGTTGGGATTAATGTTCACTTTCAAAGCTCACGTCTTACCACGCTCCACTCCACCTACAACAATTCAAAACCTGCAAAAACACTTTATGTATTTCTATTCGTTTTAGAGCACTGGAGGTTCCGACCCCCATTAGGGGTCGCCAAACTTCACGGGGGGTCGCGAAGCATTCTTGACTTTAAGGGATGTAAGACAACTTTTTTAAAAATATACAGTTGGCCTTAGTCAGGGGTCATTGGTTTACTCAATGATAGAAAAGGGGTCCCTTAAGTAAAAATGTTGAGGACAGGGCATCGGCAGGCATTCAACCCTTTCTGTGTATTTCTATTTAATCATCTTCTTAATACATTTTAAATACAGTCTGAATCAACGACATGTGCAAACTAAATGTTCAGGTGAGTGAAATTAATTCACAGAACTATGCTTACATTAAAACACAAATTACCCATTTTCTATTCAGCTGTAAATAAAAGTGAAACCGTCAGAATACTCATCTTGCACATAGTGATCGATGCTGGTACCAGTCAATGTTGATAACAGTTGTTTTTTTTTCCTTCACTTGAACAAAATCAATAGAAAATAGACGGCATATTAGATCCTGCTCCACTTCATCCATAACTGCCATGGCGAGCATTTATTCAAGCGCAATAACACTCCGCCCCTATACTAATATCGAACATGATGATTAATCTGCTTCAAATTCCCCTTAAAATGCCTCAATCGATAAGTATTGACGGTCTGAGAAGTTACAATATTGCTCAAGCACTTATGGGATGAACACATTAGCTGAACAGATTGTTTTTTTGCATTCACTGTCTCTGAGATTCAGGTTCAGTGCCATGTTTTGTCACAGCCTCATATATCACGGCTAGTTACATTTCTCTTTCAGCAGAGGATGAAACAATGTGGCTACATCAAATAAATGGCAGGCAATAGATAACCATTAAGAGCACCAATGAAATTTCAAAGACAGTGCATCAAGTGTGCAAATAAAGAGCGGAATTACTGGATACACAGTAAAACTGCTTTGCCTTTCATGACACTAATTGTATTATACCTGCCTCCTAAAGAAAATAAATAGCTTTTTCAAAATAACTCTTATTATGCTAAAAGCTATAAAGAAGTTGCACGGTAATTGTTATGAAAAACTATGCGAACAATATGGATGATTGCTCACATAAATTTGTTTAGACGAACAACCCAAACAGATCACAGCATGCACAGCATTGTTCTAGTTTAGAGTAAGATTAGGAAATACTTCAGTAAAAGTAAGAAACAAGACTCCCAACAGGAGGGTAGACGTTTGCTAAGACCCAACAATCTCCCCACTTCCTGCCTAGTGAAGACTATAAAGTAATTAAGTAAATATATTCAAGTATTTTACTACAGTACAATTTTGAGGTACTTGTACCTTATTTTGGTATTTCCATCTTACACCACTTTTTACTTCTGCTCTGCTAAATTGTACTTTTACTCTGCTATAATTCTTTTTTACACGCTAGTAGAGTTACTAGTTACTTTCACATACAAAAACTGTGAATCCCGTACGGGTGTAACGATACATCGATCTGGATCAATATATCCTATCAATGATCAGTGATCCAGTATCATCATTGCAAAGTGAAAACATCCATCCATACATATCTTTAAGATACACCTATATTTTGAAATTCCCATGGCATGTCTGTTTCATCCTTTCCGTCGAAGCGGTCCCTCCTTCCCAGTAATAAAATTGTCAAATCATATTTAATAATATTTGCTTTTCATGAGATGATATAAATGTAATTGAGTTTGTTAAATGGACATATGATATCATCTCATATCGAGCAAAGGCCCCCGAATTGAATCAAAATCGTATTTGTGGCACACTTTGTGATATCTGCAAATATCGTATCATTGTCCAAAGAATAGATTTAATATCATATCATGAGGAAACTTGTGATTTACACCCCTAGAATGCAGGACTTTTAATTGTAATGGAGTATTTTAATTATGTGGTATTTCTACTTAAGTAGCTTAAGATAATTTAAGATACATAAGTAAATTATCTGAATAATTCTTCCCCCACTGGTACTGGGGTTGGGTCGATTTCCGGTTTTGCCGGTCTGATACGGTCAAGTTCGATTTTATGCCAACCAGTTGAACCAGGAATTGGTCATTTTGACACGTTCTGGCAAATTAAAAAGTAGCAGACATCCTCAACAGGTGCCAATGGCACAGCAGCACTAAATGCTGCGTGTCTTGCATTAGTAATAAGCAATATGACAACAATATTATGTTTGTTGACCGTATGCATCTGCCGAGCCAAGGCCGGTGACTTCAACATAACACTGGCAACATGAAGGAGATATCATTTCATTACAGGTGGGGAGGGGAAGGGAGCATAGCACACGTTGAGTTTGTTTACTAGAAAGTTCATGTGTATTTTTGGGTGACAAGACAATACGGGCCAGTGTCAGCCAGTGTATTGCAAGCCCAGCGGCCCCTAACGTTAGCGAGTGTGTGGTCGAGAGACAGAGAGAAAGACAGAGAAGGATCGAGCCTGTGACTGACGGTGAGTATGAAGTTAGCAGTAACGTTATAGCCAAACGTAGCAGTGCAGTGTGTGAATTAATGCTACAACTCCTCAAAACCCAAACTAAGTTCCCGTGTCATGCTTGCCAGCTGCCGAATAAAGTGAAGGGGGTTACACTATACCTAGTGGTAAAAATCGGTGTACTGGTCTGTTCCGACTTAATATCAAACTGGTTTGAAAATTTGTACACCAGCCCAACTCTAGGGTAAACACTGGTAAAGGGCAGACTAATGAATGTGTGCAGCAAATATTGTCTAAGAGCTAAGGAGAGGTGTTTGAGAGCCGTTTGAATTAAAGTTTTTTTGGCAGCGTGAATATCCACACCAAATGTTGTGTAAGGACGAGTAGAAGTCAGCTGAAAGTTTGTCTTGGTGGGGGTATAGTTTTGTTCCTCTCCAATGTTCTCACCGCCCATGTTTACCTTTAAAGAAGGTATTCTGTCACGGTCAAAGTTAAGGCATGGTTAATTTCACTAATTTTACTCCTTATTTATATATATATATGTATATATATATATATATAATAGACTTAGCCCATGTAACAACCAACTATCCCCTGACAATTAACTGTCAGCTTTGACAGACTAATGTGTAAATCAATCACAAGTATGTGAAAGTTAGCAGCTTGGCCAGTTTAAAGTGAGTGTTGTCATCGTTTTGCTTCCGATGGGGTGACATTTTTCTTCCAACACTGCTTGACCTGAACTGGAATATGTACAGCCCCCTCTGATTTCCTCTGACTTGATTAGCAGCTGCTCTAATGACGTATCAGTCTTAGAACCATGAATACATGGACTGTAAAATTGAAGAGATTGCCGTCACATTTATTTCCCCCGGTTTCTTCTTCAGGCTTCAAGCTTCTGTGTCCCCCTGTAGTTAATTGCGGTTCTAAGCCGACGCGATGCCCTCCCTGTCTATTACGTCGCGCCTGGCTATGTCTGAATTGTCTGTGTTGATGTGAGTCACTCTAGGAGAGAAATTCAATTACCTCCCCTCTCTACCCAGTCATGGCCCGGCCCAGCCAAGCTGAAGTATGACTGATATCTGAGGGAGAGGAGGGAGAGAGACAGAGAGAGAGAGAGAAAGTGGGAATAGATTGAATGTGTGTGTATTTGAGAGAAAGAGAGAGAGAGCAGAATAGAGGACTGGTAAATAGATGGAGACAGTAAGATGGAGAGACGGTTTGAAAGAGTGAGAGACAGCCGGAGATGAATGGAGGGAAACAGGAGGAGCGGAATATATAGATGCATTCCCATGAAAACATAATCTGACATTCACCATCCAAGCAATTTGTCCTTGATGGAGGTCTGAACGATATGGGCGTCACATCCCGGAAACAGGATTATTGGAAGCTGTTTGGTTTTATGAGACATCAAATAAAAATCCAAACAAATGGATCTCCTTGTCGTGCTCCTGGCTCCTAAAGGAATCTCATCTTGTACCATGTACACCTTTATATTTATTGAATTTTACACAATATGTTATTGCTTATTTTAATAGTTGACATACAGTAATTTATACCCTATACCAAATTATGCTTGACTCCATAATCTCACCGCCTATTTTTTTCCCCTATTTTTAAGGCTAGATTTCAGGGAACGTTTTTACATTCAGAGTTCTGCAATAACAGAAAAGTGTGAGATGCAATCTGCATCATTTCTTTAAGTATACTGTTTCTTCTTAAATGGTCTTTTTTTTTCAAAAACTCTGGGAGAAAAAGTAAAATAAATGCAATGATAAAGTATTTTTTGTTAAAACACACATTACATAAGCAAGAAGAGGATGTACAAAAATCATCTTCTTAGTTGCATTTTGCCTCACGTTCAAACCATGATAACGGCAAGTAGACATCAGAAAGAATGCAATGGTCATACGGTACACATCTTCCTCCATGCTTTTGTTTTGCTTGACTTGACTGCTAGAAATTTCATGTCATTGCAAATGAGTCATGTAAGTGTTTTCTTTCTTCTGCCAACATTGGGGTAAATAATACAATGGCAAGGAGCTACTCAGTCATATGTTACTGTGTGACAGGGCTTGACGTTGCCTTTGACAATAAACTTAAGTATGTAAGAGACAGAGACAATTATGCCTTGCAGCATTTCTCTTGACATATAACTGATGAGTGGCAATCTGGCAACCAAGCAGGAATAAAGCTTTCCAACACCCAGTTAGTAATACAACTAAGAGCTAAAGAGAACATGTAACATGTATATTTTGACCAACCTGGAAAAATAATACAGATCTGAAATTTGTTGTACTATATTTCTACTACACTACTATATTTACTATACCCTACTGTACTGTTTTTATCGATACTCAATTATATCTTATGTTAAATTGCTAGTTCATCGTATCTTATCTTAAATAGTCAAAGTGATAATTTCTCTTTTTCATTTTTTATTGATCTTTGTTGATGGGGCAACAATTTCTCTCTGAGAAATGTACACCATACACACATGTACCCATACTAAATTTATAGTCATCTCACATGAAACAGTCAGCGGTGGTGACATAACGATACAAATGTGCTGCACGACAAGCCAATACCCCCCATTGCTGTATTTTCCAATTCCACGAGAGGATGACAAAAAGGTCTTGACCTCATTTTTTATGAAGATGTTCAAAAGGAACAAGAAAATACTGAAGGAGAGGACGAGGAGACACCTGAAGAAAAAGATGATAAAAAGTACAACCCAGAGCACAGTGATACATCCTCAGATAATGCAGACACCCCTGAAGACCATCAGGGTGAAAAGGGGACAATTTTGTCAAAGAATGAAAAGATAACCTGGTCCTCTTCACAGTGTGGCAGTCGGGGGCCGAATGACAGCGCACTGTGAGATCAACATGACCTCGGGGCCTATTAGATTGGCAGTTTCCCATGGTCAGGGCATTGTCTCAGTGTTTCATCTTTTCAGCACAGCAATGCAGGAGCAGCTCCAATCAAGCTATGAGAGCAGAATGCTAATATACCTCCACACGACCATGATTTGAAAAGAGATGCATCGATCAATTTTCAGCTTGATCGGCTATGACCTATGACCGGATGATCAGTCTCATATATAGCCGATTCTGTGCTGGTCAAATTTACATGCATGCAACGCATGATGGTTCATGTCGCACGTACAATGACACAGACTGTAACCGGCTATTGTCACAGCCACACACACACACACACAGTGTTGCCAACTTGCCAACTTTTTCTCTAGATTTAACGACTTTTCAGACCCTCTTAGCAACTTTATCTCTAAAAAGCGACTAGCGACAAATTTAGTAACTTATTCAGACCATCGGGGGGAAAGCGAGAAATACATTCAAATATATTATATTGTAATTCATTCCAATGCATGCTGCTCAGAGTAATTGCAGTGATCGGCTCTTCTGCCAACAGCGCGGGGTCTCTCCCTCTTTTCTTGCGCAATCTGTGGATGTGTGGCAGGAGGATGCCGCTTGCCGCAGGAGTTAATATAATACACACACATTTACATTCTTGTAAATGGATATGGATTCATAAATAGGTTTGTATAAATACATATATAAATAGATACATAAACTCTCTATAATAGGCCTACATACACAGTATAGAATATTTTCTCTCGTTCTTCTCTGATATGTATGAACATACAATTGAATTTTCCATGAAAGAAAAGTTACAAAAATGTTTGTGCATGCTGTCAATTATAGTTCTTAGAAAGAAAGAAAATCGGAATCGGCGGATATCTAGTTTTGAACAAAGACTCCCCGTCGTGTTGAGTGAGAGCAGCACTCTACCTAACCTCAGCCTCCAGACCAATGATCCTCATCATCTCCTCCATGGACCACAGACTAGACCAGTCCAACTGCCTTTGATCTTTCATCCTCCTACAGTCGGCAGCTAGCCGCCTAAAGCATCTAAAGCAGCTCTTTTTCCCTGCCATGGGATGATTCTCTGACATACTGTAGACAGAGGTCCACACTAACAAGCTAGCATGTAAGTAAAACAGACATTATTCTAGCCAAATAATAAATATTTCTTATTTTCCTCATCCGCCCCTGTATGTCCCTAATGTGGTAAAAAAGACCAGCAGACGTTAGAACCTCTCACAGTAGCAACAGAAGGTGAAATGGCCCAGGAGAGGCAAAATGAGGCCACATATAACAAATAGATACTGAGGAACTGCTGAGTCAACCATCCGTCAGACATAAGGATCTTAAGTGTAGCAGTAAGCATTACACATAAGGGAACTTTGTTGTGCACTCAACTCTATGCATTTATTTGATGTACACAAGTACAGCAAATTGCTATTTCTGTAAAATGCCTCTATTACTTTAAAGCATTGATGAGTAGCAAAATTAGGATGGAAAAGTATGAATGTGTTGCGCATCAAAAGTCACATTAAGTGGTAGTTTTAAATTTGGTCTAGTGCTCATGAAATTTTTAGTGGGACGCACTAGTGCCCTGTAATTGAGCCATTATATCACATACAATGTCTCAATGGAGTTTACAGGCTCACATCAGCAACTGTTCCTGACCCAGTCTGAGCTCTCTAAAAACACAAAAAAGACTCCCCCAAAAACCTGAGCACATAAGGAAAATGGGAATGATAATTCAGAAAGACACCCCCTTTATTGGGGTGCATTAGGATCTGTAGAAAGAAAAGGCCGATATTGATATATGGAGAAAGTATGAGGACGGTAATATATTTTTCATTGCTTAGTCTCTATCCAAGACACTGGATTTGAAATGTAAAAGATGCTATATGAGTATAAAGTGCTGACTTTCAACTTATTCACAGCAAGTGCGTATCATTTGTCCAAAATTGTCGCACAATTAAAAATAAATCCGACCTCCGTAACTTTTGTCAGTTTTCAGAACAGGTTTGATTTTCTGCGTTTTTTCACCTCCCCTCAAAAGGCAAAAAGAGGGTTGTTTGACCACTCAAAGCTACCGTCCGTGCAAACGTCATCATCCAAAATGGTATAGTAAACATTCACATCGTCTCCCAGCACAAAGCACTTCATGATAAACAAATAAAAGACTACAGGGATGCAAAATTTAAAGCTAGATTGTGGCAGGTAATTGCCAGGAATTTTTGCCCAATGATGCCAAAAAAATGTTGCCTACTGAAGCTTTAATCCAGTTTTGTCTTGTACTGCAAATTTTCGCCACGAATAGAATACTAAAATGCATCTGACTCAGTGTGCAAGGTTTCTGTGCGTAACCATTTTTAGCGGACGACGGATTAAAAAACACATACAAAAAATACGGACTTGGTGTGCAAAGACCTTAAGGGTGTTGGACACTGTTCACATCTATGGGTGAGAAATAAAGGACTTGTAACTGCTTTTATACATAGTCCACCAA
>CAKAKR010007100.1:0-14543 GCA_916700685.1 Adelosebastes latens | reverse complement strand
CCTGAGCACATAAGGAAAATGGGAATGATAATTCAGAAAGACACCCCCTTTATTGGGGTGTGGTAGGATCTGTAGAAAGAAAAGGCCGATATTGATATACAGAGAAAGTATGAGGACGGTAATATATTTTTCATTGTTTAGTCTCTATCCAAGCACACTGGATTTGAAATGTAAAAAAAACTATATGAGTTTAAAGTGCCAACTTTCAACTCTTAAGGCTTTTTCACATCAAGTGCGTATTATTCGTCCAAAATTGTCGCACGTTTAAAAATAAATCCGACCTCCGTAACTTTTGTCAGTTTTCAGAACAGGTTTGATTTTCTGCGTTTTTTCACATCCCTCAAAAGGCAAAAGAGGGTTGTTTGACCACTCAAAGCCACAGTCCGTGCAAATGTCATCATTCAAAATGGTATAGTAAACATTCACATCCTCTCCCAGGACAAAGCACTTCATGATAAACAAATAAAAGACTACAGAGATGCAGAATTTAAAGATAGATAAAGGCAGGTAATTGCAGAAGAAGAGGTTGGAATAGGGGATGGTTGCAAAACAAAGGATGTACGAAAGATTAGACAGTAGTGATTCTGCTCTTGGCAGCTAAAGGACAGCTTCTTGCTAACGTCATTCTTTCATTAGCCCCGTTTTGGACTAGCGCTATCCGTTGCACCCATATAATTAAAGCTGAAGTAGGCGAGATTGGAGCAAATATGATTAAAAAAAGTTATTTTTATAAAACTGTCACTATATCCTGACAGTAGTACATGAAACAGGTAATCTGAAAAAATCATGTGCCTCTGTGTCCTCCGGTGCTCCTAATGACATCTGCAAGATTTCACAGACCGGAGGAAAACAACCAATCAGAGCCCAGCTGGAGTCTGCCGTCCAGCTGCAATCTATGAGCCGGATGTCAATCACTCACAAACTCCAAACAAACGGTCAAACTAGGCATTGCTGATCACATATGAATCAATATTCTGTTACTGTAATGCCTATTTCTCACCTCAAATGTTTTCAGAAACATCTTGTAGTGTGCTGTTTAGCTGTAAAATGAGAGTTTGTTTCCCGGCAGCCATGTTGAGATCTCTTGAGGAAATACCAAGCACCGCTCACATGACCGGAGCACAGCAAATAGGAACGCTCTCTCTCTAAAATGACCGTGAGGGTCAAAGTCCCCCGTCACGGGCTGGATTTTTTTTAAAGCCTAAAAACAGAGCCAAGAGGAGATGCATCAGTCTAGTTCTCTCTCAGAACACCTGAATTACAATATGCTGAAATGTTATTATGGAATTTTTGCCAAATGATGCCAAAAAATTGTTGCCTACTGAAGCTTTAATCCAGTTTTGTCTTGTATTTTCGCCACGAATAGAATACTAAAATGCATCTGACTCAGTGTGCAAGGTTTCTGTGCGTAACCATTTTTAGTGGACGACGGAATTAAAAAACACATACAAAAAGTACGGACTTGGTGTGCAAAGACCTTAAGGGTGTTGGACACTGTTCACATCTATGGGTGAGAAATAAAGGACTTGTAACTGCTTTTATACATAGTCCACCAAATTGGGGACAATTCTGCACAGTTTTCCAAACAAAGAAAGCCATGGCTGTTTTTACTGATTAATGGAGGTATGTTCTTGTTTTTCCAGTTTGAAATGTGGGGACGAAGACCATGACAACCCAGTGAGTTTGTGTCGATGAGTCAAAGAAGGAGAGATCATCTGTTGAACACTTGAGATGACGTCTGTACCAAACACCTGTTAAACGTTGCCAGCCCACAGCGAGTGAGAGCAACATTGCACGAGTTTCCTCTGTCTGGTAAGATGCTAATCTGTACATCTAGAGCTCAAATTGTGGTCAACTTGACACACACTTTGGTGATAAGGTTTAGATAAGGTCATATTGACAAGAGGGAGAGAAGTCATTACTGGACAAATATACAACAGTTACATTTCCTGTGGCTGCCAAAGGGATGTCGCTTGATAGTTTTCCTCATATTTCATAGCTCTTTAGCGGTGAATTTAGATAATCAAAATGGCAGACTGCCAGCTTGTCAAAAGCTTGTCTTGGAGCAGCCTGCCTTTTGCCTTGGCGTTTTATTCCCACTAAGTGCTTTTTGTTGTATGACAAGGCTAAGCTGAGGCCCATTTTCACCCTGCTGGGAGAGCAGTTACTGGAATCAAAGCTAGATCACAGTTGTCACAATGCCATTTCCCTGTGTATTACCATAGCAATGCCACTAGCTCCAACAATCACCTCTTTCTGTCAATGATAGGGGACAGCAGAAGGCTCAAAGTCAACACAATGAAGAGATCAATTTATTCAAGTGGAACAATGGAAAACGTGGCCAAGGTATGTTTTCATTTCCCTCAAATTCTCAAAAAAATTACATAAAAGGGATTCATGTATTGTGTGTAAACATGTGAGGGATGGGATGATTCCACATTTTACCCCATTCAAATCAACATATTTATGCTATCAAATGTGTTACAGCCGAAGCCTTTCACTCAATAGTCTGAGAGCGTCTGTTCTCCCCGTAATACATTTCATTATCACGGAAAATCCACCGGGGATATGAGTTTATATTATTACAAGCAAGCTGTGCACATCTGATTGTTGTTGCCATTATGACTAAGAATCCAATCATTTCTGATATGTCCAATGTCTGCTGTAATAGAAAGAGCAGATCATATTGCTTTGAATACAACCTCCCACTCTGGATGTGGCTGTTATAACATGTGCTTCAGTAATTGTTGGTTATATCAGAGACTAAATGATCTGCTACATGTAGATTCAGCCCTAACCCATGTATTGTCACTATTATGGAAATAAAACTGAACACTTGTCTCTTGTGCACTGGCGTGCGTTGCGACCTAGCAATAAACCTCAGAGAATATGTCATGCTGGATTATTAAAGTCTGGTTCTGTCTATATTGATTGGTCCTGATGCCCTTGAGGGAGTCAGGCTGTTTAGTGGTGTGACGGGCACAGCGAGTCATAAACACAGCGACAGGATGTCAATGAGCCATAAACACTTCTATAAAAACTATCTCTCCCTGGTGCTGCCCAAATTTGTTTCACATCCCATAAACATGGAGGTGATTTGGCTCAAATAATAACTCTACTGTAAATAAAACAGAATAGATGGAAAACAAATAGAACAAACGTCATTAATGTGTCACTCACCACTCAGCACACAAACCATACAATACAAAATATACGGAGGACACCGGTTCAGTACATGTGCTGTGGAAGAAAAAATGTAAAAGATACAATGAAACTAAGCAGTAATACATGACTGTATGACCTCAGATATTATAAAAGACAAAGCAGAATGGCACAACAGAACGTCAGATTGGGCAAATATGTCCACTCATGAAATATTTACGGTGACACTACACGACTAAACTGAGTTATCCTCTAAGTAGGGATGCACCGATCCAACTTTTTCAGTCCCAATACCGATAGCGATACCTTGGCTTTGGGTACCGAGTACCGATCCGATACCAGTGATTAATTAATAAGGTGTATGCCTCACTGTGTGGAAGTGACTGGGATCATTCTTTTATGAGTAAGGCAACATCAGGTTGGACTTAATCATTGCTTTCCTAACTTAAAAAACAAAACAAAAACAAAAAATTGTGACCAATAAATACATAGATATTAATTTATTTAATTGTTATTTATTATTAAAATAATAAATTGTACACCAGAAACTTGGTAAAAAATCATCAAAATTAACAGGAATTACAACTCAAGTGTAAACCGTTTTAATGCACCAATAAATTGGTCAAAACTTAAACAGGAATTAAAATAACAGTCTATAATGTATATAGTATATCAATATAGAATTGAATTTAATAGATAGACCCCATGGTCACCGATATCCGATAGAGCTATTTGAATCAGTATCGGCTCAATATCTGATCCAGTCTCAGTATCGGTGCATCCCTACAGTACCTCTAAGAGAGCTGTGAGCCACAAAACCTACACCACTGGACATGGAAAGTGGAATCATACTCTGCAAAAACCCTGTTGCACAGACACCCTGATGAACCAGTTGGAGTCACAAGTGTACTGACAAAGATGGGAACCCTAATTGGCTTCCCATCCATAAACACAGTCTCTTGGGTTCACTGGAACCCATGATTTAGTGATTAGCGCTTTGTATTTGCAAGAATCTGGCGATACGATGGAGCAAGTGTCATGATATTGGGGTTACAAGTCAATATATTGCGATACTGTAAGCAAGGAGATATATTTCCTAGAACAAACTACCATATGCATAAATTCTCAGTAAAAAAGTTGACTTTTTTATGCAATCAGAACAGTGGGATCTGCATTAACATCCACCACAGTCCCTGTAACATCCAACATCATAGCGCTACTTTCAGTTTCAACAAATAACTCCAACATACCAGACACAACAGTTATATGTCGAATACAGTTAACTTAAATTTTAACCCATAACTTATTTTAGTAGGGAAGATGCACAGTATATTCTGGACCTGTTCCAGTTTTCACTCTTCAGTTGAGATGTGTTGGTTGTTGATTCTGTAAACAACTGTAACACTGTGAAATGTGGTGTTGGTTTGTTTAACCTCAAAGTATCCCCTCAAACAAAAAAATACTCAAACAAAAGCTTGGTGCCTCTATTAGTGTAGAGGCAGCGCTGTGAAAATACATACACAAAGAAAAATTAAAGATGTTAACAAGGACAACAATCTGGAAGAGAAAACACACACACACGCACATGAACAAACAGTGTGTCTTCATTTGTAATCACTATGGAGTGAGAAGCGCTGCCAAGTCTCATGCCGAGGGAGCTCCCATAAGGAGAAAGTCTTGGCAGACACAATATACTGGTGTCCCACACCTCCGTCTTCGTCTCGCTCTCCTCCATCTCACTCTCGACAGGTCAACATACTCACGAGTAGACATGTGACGATATAGGATTTTAACGCGGATTGCGATAAAAAAACACTCACAAATTGATCGTGGTGAATTTCCATGAAATTTCCATAATCCGGATAGTTGTGAATATCCTCACATGAGTGACTTGAAAAAGCTGTCTAGCTCGCTATCATAGTAGAGAAGTGAAAAATAAAGCCTTGTTTGTTTTTCACTAAAAAGGATGTTCACTTAAAAAAGATGTGTGTCCTATGTGATGCAATAAAAATATTTGTTTCTTAACACTAGCACCGCCATAGCCCACGTTATTTAACCTTGTGGTTCCAGAATTTTATTCATTCCGTCATTGTGTATGATGTGTTTCCCTCCTGTCCTAACTTTTCCTAAATACCTATCCTGCACATGCCTGTATTGTCATATCGGTCGAATAACATTTAGAAAACCAAATAGATGGGATTTTGGTGGGGTTTTTTTCATGATAAAAGCCCCTTGCCAGTCGCCAGGAGTAGCCGATTAACGTTTGTCCTCTCCTCCGGCAGCCAAATTGACGCATTTACATAATGGCCGTATAAGCATATTGAGACAATGAATGGGATATAGAAACTAATTTGCACGCCAATATTCACTCACTTGCACTTATAATCACACTAAGGTACGTAGGCCCACAATATTCCTCATATCATACAGTATGTGTAAAATATCAGAAATTACAGCGAAAATAATTACACTTTTTGTCTAACTATAAAAGTTGTGTCCTGTGTGTGCACTATATGCATATATAATTAGGGCTTTACTGAATAGTTAAATGCTTTATTCATAACGTTGACATTTGAATTATTATTATCAATAACTTACAACAACATTGCCATGCAGTCCACCGTCTTTCTCTCTGTCTCTCTCTCGGGATACACAAGTGACGTAGCGCTCCATCCTCTCTCTGTAATTGTCTCAGTCTTCAGTCCAAAAGTCAAACTGTATTGAAAAAAGATAGATGTAACCATTTTCAAAAATTCCCGTTTTTATCTAACAAAATATTTTGCTTCAACCCATATTTGTTGGTATTTAGCCTTTCAAAATTAACATTTAGTTCTATATGCTAAGGTACTTTGGCTTCACCAAGTACTATTACTGTGAACCGCTAACGTTAGCCTACACTCATATAGTAGCATCCAGGATTGCTCCTATGCAGTGTGGGAATATAGTGCATATGCCGGTCCTGAACAGGGCTTTTTCTAACGTCACCTGTACAGTAAACCTACAAAATAATGACACTAGTTAGCCAGTGACATGCAGAATCTTGGTCTTGCTAGTTTACTACAGTTTAATCCATTCCTTACAGATTTGCTCGTGTGTTTTTGGTTTTAGAAAAGCAATAAAAACAGACTCTTTGCTCCAAAATGTTTAAATACTGAGTAATGTTCTCACTAATGCCAAATGCACATCGCTTTGGCATATGAAAAAAAATCCCAAGCTTGACCTGTCAAGTTATGTTGCTAAGCTATGATTGGACAATCACTGTTTGGGGGGAGGGGTTTAGTGCTTAGCTGCCCTACCCTACCTAAAAATAAATAAATAAAAAATACCCTTGAGGAGCAGACTAAAAGACTAAAAAGAAGCCAAAAAACAAGCTTCTGAGAGGGGGAAAAAAAATAAAATAATGGGTGGGCCAAAAAATTAGCTCCCCTGTCCCACCACAATGGATGCATGTGAAAGGTGCTCAGGCAACATTAAAATGGACAACGACAGAGACACAAAATAGAACAAAGCAGAGAGAGACACAATGAGGCAAACAGGTGGGCCTCCAGCCAGAGCACCTGTGTCCACGGCTAGGTGTAATCACTGCATGTGACGGCCTATAAAAGAGAAGACAAACAAGCAGACAATCTGTAATTGTAATGATGCCATGACATATTGAAAGGCCAACCCAGCTGGTTCTTATATGAACACTGCTTCAACATTCAGCTATCTATCTAACAGCATTATAACATCCAGAAGGCACGGTTATTTAATTCCTCAAAGGGCTACATAGATAGGTTTAACTCATCCTGTCTGCAAGATTTAACAGAAAGGTTAATAAACAATTTCCAGCTTCCAAGTGAAAATGGCCAGTAGCACGTAGAGCATAATATTGGAATTCAACACCTATTATTTATTCACCCAATGTGGCTGCGAGGGCTTTAATCTATTTATTTTCCAACTAAATCCGACTGTAGAGGTGACTCTTTCTTGTGAACTGAAATCTGAAAATATAGTGTACTTTTGTTGGTGTTACTGTATTATTATTGTATCTGTGATGTTGCATTGTAATATATTGTTTGCATAATAATAAGGGGATTTACAGTAAGAACAGAGGAAGGACTTATATTACAACTTTCTACTGGGATGATAAACAAACAAACAGGAGCCTTGTTTCCCAATGAGCTTATTGAACCACAGAGGCATTTGTTCTAGTGATTGTTAACATAATGTCAACAGACATCCTATATATGGTAATAAGATTACATGCATTTAACGAAATTAAAATGCTCTGCATCTGCATCAGTTCAAAGCTACCGTAGCGCTGTGATGCTGCTAAGCCTTAATCACCTCATTTATGTAAATTAAGCTGTTTTGCACAACTCGATACACACAGGTAAGTTATTTATAAGCCAATAAATAATGACAATACTGTACAAATGACCTGACTGTTGCTGAAGGCTGTATTCATGGATGGAAGAATAGATATTGCAGATAGATAAAAGGAAAAAAGAAATATGATAGATTCTCTCCTTTCTTACTGTGTGTGTGTGTTTGCATTCATACATGTTGTCTCTGAGTGAGACCGATGTGTGTGTGTGTGAATAACAATGATACATTCATGTGGTGGGAGAAATTAGTTTTCCCCACGCGAGCGTTCCACTTGCCCTGAGTGGAGGGAAAACAATTCCTCTTTAATGGATCCCTATAATGTTCTAGTCACAGTCATTAGGGACTCCGACAGGCACCATATTTAGAGGAAATCTAGAGTAAGTAAAGGAACTGTTTGCCATTGTGTGTGAAGGGGGCTGGCTATAATGGGAAGGTCTATTAGTCTGTCATGGTGAAGCCTAATGGCTGACCAACACACTATCATTAGAAAGCCTGTCTGTTTGTGTGTGTGTGTGTTGGCTAATCGTATAATTAAATGGCCTATGATTCATCACAGACAAGTAATGGGAATACAAACCTTTTCTTCCTACTTCTCATTATCTATCTCTGTCCTTTTGTGTTTTTAATTCAGCTGAGCTTAGCTTCTGTCTCTATTTGATTTACGCACTGACTGTCTTTCTCTAAAGCTTGCTGTTGCTCACTATTACTCATTTCTTCGTCCATCAGTTTCCATTTTAGTCTGTGACTCCTTGTTTCCCTCACCCCTCTTTCGTTCTGTCTGTCACTTTGCATCTCTCCCTCTCCCCTCTTGTCCCTTTTTCTATCCTCCCTCCATCGTTATCCTAATGCTTTCATCTTCCCCACTCTGCCTACATTCATTCAATTTGTCTCTCTCGCCAGTGTTGTCAGCATTTTCACTTTTCCCGTTGCTCCAACTCCCAGTGCCCCTCTCTCCTTTTTCAGTCACTTTCTCCTCATTATTATCTCACAGCATCGCTCCTCTACCGTATTTGCCAAGCATAGTGTTTTCATACTCTGTTAGCATATGGTGAACTATCTTTACTATACAGAAGTCATCAGTATTTGTATCGCCCCGTCAGTTCTATAAGATCTAAACAGATGGTTTCTTATTATGAACTGCTGATGAAGGTGTTCTTGCCTGAACCATGACTACAAGTGTGTTAGGTAGTTTCAACTCTTTTCTCACAAGGCAGGTTGATGAGGAAGATTTTATTTCTAACTGAGGCTTTAACCCTCTGAGACCCCGCGATCCCGACTTTCAGATGCTCTAGCAGGTTCAGTTTTAGAGCCAGAGAAGGTACAGATATCATATGAAACTAGAAAAACCTAAGGAATCCATTTGTAGCAACCATGTCATGCTAGCATGTTGGGAAGGAGGCTGAATAACGCTGCACACTTAGGCTAGATTTTGGCGAGGAAAAACTTGCATGGCCATTTTCAAAGGGGTCCCTTGACCTCTGACCTCAAGATATGTGAATGAAGATGGGTTCTATGGGTACCCACGAGTCTCCCCTTTACAGACATGCCCACGTTATGATAATCACATGCAGTTGTGCGAAAAAAAACAGCTTTCAGATGATGTACACCACTTCTATGTGACATCTAATGTTGACCTGCTATCTTCCCCTAAAGACCCCCTGTACCTCCCTAAAAAAGACAAAAATGGGTCTATTGTGGGTCTCAGAGGGTTGAGGAGTTTTTCATCAGGTGTGAGTGTAGCATGTACTGTATATGCAAAACAGTACGTCCTACACCAGTGAATCTCAAAGTGGGGTCTGTGGACCCCCAGGTCCGCAGCCCTCTGTGAGGGGGTCCGTGAAATGTTTGGTTTGGTTCAGTGTTCGGTTTGTCCGTTTCTGTGCTAGAAACATGGCGGAGCAACATGGCGGACTCTGTGAAGAAGACCCGCTCCCTATGTAGATATGAAGGACTCATTCTAAGCAAACAATAACACAATGATTCCTAGTTTCAGGTGATTTTACACTAATGAAAACATAGTTATGAATATTATATTCCATTTCTGCTAATAGATCCACCAAATGTTACACACCGTTCCTCTAAGTTATCAGAAGATGATATCATTGAACCAGCCAATCAAAGTAAATATTATTGAATAGAAAAAGCTTTAGAAAACTGACCTACATCTTTAAATAATCAAGTTAGGAGCCAAGAAAAGCTCAGTGAAAGTTTTTTTCCCCATTAACATGACATTAGCACCCATCCATCTACACATACACTGCATTTTCAATTGTGCAGCTCAAGCTTTGGGTCATGAAGCCATCTGAAGACAAAAGTAAAAATTAGAAAACTATTAGGACTACATTTTCAGATCAATAGGTTTTTACAGGATCCTTGTCAGTGTGCTCTCCCCAGAGTGCTCGGTATCAACCCACAGTCATCTTGTAAGATCTGTCTGAGCAGAT
The DNA here is from genome assembly GCA_916700685.1 of Adelosebastes latens. Lineage (NCBI taxonomy): Eukaryota > Metazoa > Chordata > Actinopteri > Perciformes > Sebastidae > Adelosebastes > Adelosebastes latens. Next base: position 4,566 of record CAKAKR010007100.1, on the reverse strand, counting down.
GGCCTCTCCTCATGAAACTCTGATGACAGCACAGTAATCTGACTCAACAGAGAAAAGGCTGTCGCATTAACAACTAACTCCATTCAAGTGGAGTGCCAACACAGGTGCTCAGCGCTGAGCCGGAATGTCCTGCCCAAGTCAGTCCCCGCGTAAAATAAAGGATTTGTCTCAAGCCTCCATGCTGTACGATGAGAACAGTCTGGCCCCCATCATTACACTCCACTTCATCTCTTAGTTTTTGATGAAGACCACAGACCAGTCTTCTGATGAAGAAACTAAAGTTACCAATGTAGAAGTTTGAAATAGTGTTAGTGACCAAGAACAATGTTGTCAGCATATGCAAACATGCTCATTGGGCTGCAACGGCTGGCTAGTTGGCAAGCTGACAAATTGGTTGCCATGGCTGTTATGAGAACCCTGGGCAGAGGTGATTGGGTCGCAGTATCCGTGGCGACTGTGGTCGAGAGTTACACTGAGGGGCCAGATGGGGCAGCAGTAGGGGGTGAGGGTTGCCATCCTCAGTATTTCATCACAGCAAAACCAGAACGGAGAGATGATGATAGTGTGAAAATGATGGCCCAACTTAAGCAAATTCAACATATTGTGGAAGCAATATGAGATATCCTATCTTAAATATAATAAGGTATATGATATAAAATGTCTGGACATAGTAAGTAATCCAGTGCAACAGCCCTGCAATAAATAGCACATTTAAGGCTTATAATGGTCAATTTATGCTGATATTGTGACATCAACTGGCTAACACATCATGTGTTCTTTTATTCTTGTCACCAATGTGAGAGGTGACTCTGTATCACTCAGTACCTTGGAAGGAACATCAGATACTTTAAAATGAGAGTGTGAAGTTTCTATATTAGTCCATTATTCTTAAAATGACATTGCTCTAGAAGCATTTGTGGCATGACGAAATCTTCTCGCCAATGGCTGAGTTGTAAGTTAGAGTGGATAACTGTTTTTTCTTTGCTCCCTTAAAATTGGCTGTTGATGCGCCCTTGAGCAGTTCATCATCTGCTCCTGTGGTGTTGCTAATATTCCAGTATTACAGCCATATAGAACAACTACTGGACATATGTTTTAAATAGCCATATAATAGCCTACATTTGACATAACTTGAAAATAAGTTAAATGAAGAAACTTTTTTTTAAATAAAATAATAGGCAGGTTGTTCCGAATTCCACGTTTGTCAAATTCAAAATAGTGCTGTGAGGCTTGTAGGGCTGAATCCTACCAAATAGTTTGAAGCTTCATTCATAACATTGACTTTCAAATTATTATTATACCTTACCAAAACATTGTGTGCACTAGTCCAGCTTCTCTTCCCCTCTCTGTCTTTCTGTCTCTCTCACACACACACACTCACAGCAAGGCGGCGCTCCTCGTCACTGTAATTGTCTCAGTTCAAAGTCCAAAAGTAAAAAATGTATTGAAAAAAGATGGATGTAATAATTTCCAAAGTTTACAACACATTTTCACTGTAGTCAAAAAACTTTATAAAATAAGACGACAGATATTCAAAGCTCCATTCAGAAACCTGAATAGAAGCTTCGATTGTAAAAAGAAATGACATTCAGTACCTAGTAGCTCGGTCTGAGCCACTTTGTTTGTTTCCCATTTACAGAGCCAGGGCGGTGTATGAACACTGGCTTTTTCAGCACACACGCATAACGGACAGCTAGCAGACCTTGAGGAAATATTTGCTGAATTTGACAAAAAGTGTATTGGTTTAGAATCACGGGGAGGCATGTTAACTTTTATATAACATAAGTACATTTAAGTTTTCTTGGCAAAATATCTTACAATATCAGGCTATTTAATATGCTATTAATGAATGTATTTCTTTATTTGGCATATTTCCCAACAAACATTTTGGCTGTTGATAATTTACTCTATATGCTGGCTAATGTAAACCCGGCTCCCAAATCTGAATTTCACAGTAACTACTATGGAAGTGTAATGGCAATTTTCATATCTGCAGTTAACACTGTACCTTTAAGATAATCTCAGGGCCTCACATCTAGCAGACCTTGTCACCATAAGCATTAAAACAGTGACCCGACAGTTTTATCTTCTGTGACTATAAACAACAGAGGGCTGAAGTACTTGTTATGTCTTGTGATGCTCTGTTGTCTGTTCTGTGCTGACGTAATGATACACTTTCTATCTTTCTCTTCTTTGCACTTATCTGTGTGTTATGCTTTAGTATGTATAAATACTGACTACTCTTTGTGTTCGGGGCTCACTTGCCACAGTCCACTCAGGTGGCTGTGCTCGTGAGTCGATCTGCAGATGTTTTTCTTATTAATATATGCTTTTTTATTAAATTCACTTGAAAGACAAGTTGTTACCTTGGTTTGTGTCTTGTTTTAACAGAAACTGCCACCACAGAAGCCATCGCTAGATTTACCACCTGCAAACATGCCCAACTGTGTTCAATGGAACGCAAAACCCACTGGGTGCATACAGCTACTGGGGATTGAACCCAGAGTCTCTGCAGTCGTGGTTCTTTTAGAGGAGTTTGGTCTACGCTGAAAAGCAAAATTCAAATATACATGAATGAAAGAAAGAAAGCACCTGAGCACTTGATATTCTGTCCAATTGGTAATTGAACTGGAACCTTAACAATGAGTAGCGGGCTCTTGTCACTATGGTAGCAAGCTATTTTCATTAGCGCAGGAGCTCAAGGCTAAATGTCTTATGTGAGTTGTATACTAACAAGTCTGAAGAAACCCCTTGATCTATGGCAGTGCCTTTGAGCTTTTTCAAATGTCATAAATAACTAGTTTTCAAAGATTTCATTCTCTTTTTTTTTCCTCACAACCTACATCTGAGTGGCTTTTTAGGCAAATAAATTAACCATCCCTAAAAAACTAAAAGTGAACAATTCCACAGTAATTACACTCTGCATTCATTACGCTCAAGAGATATGAGAAAGCTTGGGTAGCATAACAAGCCATGTTTGTTTGTTTGGGTGTGTGCGTGCGTGCGTGTGTGTGTGTCAGCATGTGAGCCTGGTGCTGTACTGGCCCAGTGTGTCCTCAGTAGGCCTGTCAGTCCCATTCATCTTTACCTGAATGATGCCACCATGACTCCATCTGTCACCAGAAACACAGGCCAGGAGATGAAAAAATGAAAAAAAAAAAAAACAGGAGAGAGGAAAAAAATAGCAGGTGTGATGAGACAGAAAGTGGAAACGAACTAGCTGTGAGTAAAGAAAACAAACAAAATGAACAGGATATAGAAAGAAATATAGGCTCCAAACACACAAAAACAGAAGGAAATCACAAAAATAAAAAGGGTGAGAACATGCTGAGAAAATTCAGACATATTAAAGTAAAGATGGAAAAGACAAGAGACGAAATGCAAACAGACAAAACCAGGGTCTACTCATAGAGCGAGGAATATTACATTTTACAGCAATAGCATCCATAGGTATGAGTTGTTTATTGACTGATGCCTATAAAGTGTCTTTGAACCCTATCTACTCTAAGGTAGAGAGACAGATTTCAAAGGATTTCATTTCCTATATCGAATCAGCTGTGAGCAAAGATCTCTGGATGCATTTGTGAAAAAAACTGCTTTCGAAAATTCCCCATCTTGCTCTGTGTTGCTGACTTCTTTCTTTGTCTTCACACGAGTGAAAAACAACAAGCTCTTTGAAGCAGAACAGCCTCAAAATCTGAGTTGTACTCATGTAGGAGCATATCATAAAGTAATGTAAGGCATTATTGGTTTATGTGCATATCTTTAAAGTAAAACGAGTGATGATACACGAGCCACAACTTTAGGCAGCATTCCTGTGCAGGAATGGGAACTGATATGTTGCTCTGTAACAAAAACAAAGTACAACAAAGTACAATATGTCATCACTTTGTGAAATTGCTCCACCATGTTGCCTCAAAGTATCTCCATAGAAGTTCACATGGTAATGTGACCTCACTAGTGATCCTGAGTGAGTCCTTTAGTTCTTAGGAGCTTTGCACACACAGGCCCAGATTTTCTGTACCGTCTAAATCCCGCCTGGGCTCCCCGTCTGTAGATCTTAGACAGAATCTCAAGGATCTGGCTGTGAAGCTCAAAAGCTGAGCTTACTGATGTGAATCAGCACCATCTGGATAATATGGGCTGCATTATTTTCAGGACAGACAATGTTTCTCTATTCGGCCGATGCAGTGGGGCCAAATATATTTGACTCTGTCAAGTGTTTTACTGTAAATGAGTAAGAAATATTCATGTTACACATGCACTCCCCATCCTACCTTCTCATAATGTACACAAAAAATAAGCACACGTCTGAAAATTAGAATTATTGTAGCTAGGTTCATTTAAAAGTTCAGCAGATCATTTTGCTCTCTTTTTTCCCCACTCACACTCTTTCTCAAACACACACACGCACACATTACTTGAGATGTAATTCGCTCACAGATGTTACCACCTTCGTGAAAGTAGAGGTCATGGTTGTCTTTTAGGGAGCAGGGGAGGGTGAAATTGATTTTGCGGGGTTAATGACAGAAGGAAGAGTTGAGAGGTAATTTAACGTCAACAGTG
>CAKAKR010007098.1:2200-13284 GCA_916700685.1 Adelosebastes latens | reverse complement strand
CACACACACATAATCTTGTCTGATCATGTCAAAAGAGGCAGTAGTCCCAGGCCAAACCTGACACAGTTCATTCACACACACAGTAAGCTTTTTATCCAGCGAATGCCTTTTTCTGCCTCGACTGTCACCGCTGTGATAAGCTGCATTCAAGTCGCATTAAGAATCCATCACTGTTTATTACAAAAGCCGATTTTCTTCCAAGTTTAACTCGTTCGCACTGAACAAAACTGAAGAGGATGTCTGTACGAGCAAACCCTTTCACACATGAACATTAAAATAGTTCAGAGTGAACAGCGTTTATCCCTTTTTCCATGCTACTTCTTACCTGCAACTACATGCTTTATTTACGCAACAATGCTCAAATGTTTTTGGAGGAGAATCTCTAATGTTAGACCACAAGCAAATCTTAAAATTCCTATTCATATGCAAGGTCGTATTGTTTGTTTATCATGTCCTTCAGTTTGCTGTGACATTCGGTGAAGCGATACAGGAACCTTGTTGCAGAAGGAAACTTCTTACAGTAAAAATCTTACATTTGCCAAAAACACCCCAAATATCTAAACCCTGTGTTAGCTCCAGGCTCTGCAGAGAGAATAAGCTCACTGGCTGCACTAGTTTAAGTCTTCCCACAGTTGTTATTATTGGTCTAAAATATCACGCCTTTACTTGTGTTTCTGCTCATTGTTCTGTTTTGTCACATTTATGTGTTTCCAGCTCTTTTTTTTTTTTACTTCCTTCTGTTTTTCCCCTGGACCAAGTTCTAATTAAATGGCTGCTCAACCTTCACACAGTATTTCCTCAGATGTTCTTTCACCGCAGCACCGCTGCTGTTCTTCCCCTTGTTTTGGTCGACACTATTTCTGGTTTCAACCAAGTTATGGCTGCTGCCTCTTTCATCCTCGTACTCCCCCGCTGGTGCCGAGTGTCTGAACAGATCAGAGCTAACACAGCTTCCCCGACACCTCTGCTCTACCGTCTCCCAAAACAATTCCTGGATGTTTATTGTACTTTTATGGTTAATTACATCAGATGTTTCCTAAATTATAAAAGGTAACAAAGTGACCTCACTCTCAGTAGATCACATCAGTGATCATGAACCTAAGTTCCTTGTGGGACTTACAGTATGTGTACTGTTCCTTCCTGCACTCTCACTTCTGTTTGATGGCAATGAAGCAAAATCTCTTCCACTATGCAGCTGGATCAGGTGGTCAGATATGTTTTACTATCCAAACTGGACGTTGAAAGTCCAGTTTAAACTATCCCGGTCCCTCTGACGGCCCCGCCGGTCCAGTCGATGCTCTTCCTCACCACTGATTCACCAAAGCTGTCAGGTACAGGGGGTCTTTAGGGGGAGATAGCAGGTCAACAGTAGATGTCACATAGAAGTGGTTTACATCATTTGAAAGCTGGAAACCTGAAGATGAATTCGTCCAAGCCATCCATCCTCTGAATGCCCTAGGAACTAGAAACAGCGTTATTTACCCTCCTTCCCGACAAGCTAGCATGACACGGTTGGTACCAATGGATTCCTTAGGTTGTAGCTTCATTCTAACCCTAGAACTGAAGCTACTAGAGCCTCTGAAAGACAATAAAGTCAGTCAGGATCACCCGCAATCCCGCAGGTCTCAGGGGGTTAATAGAGGCATCAAATGTTTACAAATCTCAATATTGAAATTAATCTTTAGAATCAGCAACAAACTAGCAGTATAGTTTTGGCTGTTGTGGCCACACACAAAAATGGAAAATTGTAGGTCCTCAACCAAAGAAATGCTTAGTCAACTAACACGCATACGATTTTGTCTACCAAGTCAATTAGTTGATTTAATCGACAGATCTGTAAAGCTGAGTTTCTCCACACAAAAAAAAAATCACCACTTTAAATCTTTGTTTACCAGAGATGTCTTCATAACTTTCTTACAAATAAATCATTCAAAATGGAAAAAGTATAAAAAAAGACTAATCGACTAAAGAAATCTTAGTTGACTGAGACCAAAACAACCGATTACTAATCGACTAAGAGGGGGCAACCCTAGAAAATTGTTTATGAAATTTTGCAGCAAAACAAGTAGCATGTGTAGAACTCTTATGTCACATGAACTGATGTTTATTCATTTAATTGTGTAATGTATTATGCATGTATTCATCAGAAAATATCAAACAGTGTAATTTAATGTCTGTGCAAGAATTTGTTTTCCGGTGTCGAGCAGGGTAAAAAAAACTGCACAGAAGAAAACATGAAGCACATACAGTATTTGTTCTATTTTAAATAGTTCCTCCAACATTATTATACTATAATATTATTATTATAATATTACTATTGCAGTTTTGTTGCAGATCCAGCTGCACCGATGCTGCAGAAAGGCAGACGTGGTGACAGTCTCTAAACTGCATCCGACACCAACATGTCTGACAGGCAGAAATGTGGCAACACAAACACACGGATGCACCATGCAGGCGGTCAGGTGGCTCTTACATCATCCACTGTAGTCTGGATCTGTCACTCAACATGACGTCTGTGTAGTGCATGGCGGTATAGACACCGGGGGAAGTTAACAGACATGGGAACAAAGGTAAACACCAACCTGCCAGAGCCTACACTAGTAACCAGCGATGACAGGGAAAGAGAAAACATGTTGCTCAAGTCCAGACAGGAGGGAGACGGAGGGTCTTGCGTCATCAGCTGGTCAGTCAGAAAGCAGATTTCCCTGTTGAGCAGCATGTGTGTCTCACATACAGTTGAGTCTCCAGCTGACAGAAACTGGGAGAAGCTGCTTTGGGATTTCATTAGAGGAACTCAACTTTGTTATTATGGTTCAATGACCTTTAAAAGGGGACGTGTGTTGCTGATTTTAACCCTCTGAACTCTGCAATAGAAATGGTCCACAGGTGCCTACATTGATATTTTTGCTTATTGTGGTGTCATTTCTTGGAGTATCTTCAAATTCTTCATATCCCTAAAATCTGTAAAACCTCAGCTAAAAGGTTATATAAGTCAATAAACCATAATAATTGACAAAAGTATTGAAATTGTGTCATAAAGAGAAACAAATAGAGAAATGGCACATGTTTTTTCCATTAAAAGGTCCCATATTGTAAAAAGTAAGATTTCCATGTCTTTTATATTATAAAGCAGGTTTAAGTGCTATATAAATACTGTGAAAGTATCAAAACACTCAGTCCATGGAGAAATACACACAGCCCGTATTCAGAAACTGTGCGTTTGAAACAAGCCGTTAGGATTTCTGTCCATTTGTGATGTCACAAATCTACAATATTTAGACCAATTTCACAGTTTTAAACATAAACATTCTAAATGTGTCCCAGTTTATTCCCTGTTGCAGTGTATGTGAATGACATCAGCTGACAGGATGTAAACATGGACCCAAGCTGTTTCCTAGCAACGCAATTCCGTGGCCATTCCGTTGAAATGCGCTAAAACGGAGCGTTTCAGACAGAGGGTAAATACAGCTATATTCAGGCAGACAATACGAGGAAAATAATGTGTTTTTTGAACATTAAAGCATGTAAACATGTTCTAGTAGAAACCCAAAATACAAACATGAACCTGAAAATGAGCACGATATGTCCCCTTTAAATGCTACTAAATAATAGGGTTGTCAAAGTTAACGCGATAACGCAAATTCGTTTTAACGCCACTAATTTCTTTAACACATTAACTCAATCGATATTTCGGAGGTTGTAGTTGGCTCTAGACAACACAAGGAATCCATTGGTACCAACCATGTCATACTACCTTGTTGCGAAGAAGGTTCAATAACGCTACAAACTTGCCCTAAATTTTGGCGAGGAAAAACTTGCATGGCCATTTTCAAAGGGGTCCCTTGACCTCTGACCTCCAGATATGTGAATGTATCTCCGTACATCTGTCTTTTCTCTTGAAACGACTGCCCTATCAGGTTCAGGAACACACTGGGTAAATGTGAATATATCGGATTTTCTGATCATTTCACAGCCTCACTGTGTGTGAACGGTGCAGACCAGCCATGTCAAAAACACACCCAGGAAAAGGATGAAGGCTTGGAATCGCGGAGGAGGCGATGAATCAAAGCCTCCCTTTCATCCATCACAAACTACGATAAATCGGCCTGTCATTTAAACCCAATGGGGCAGATAGCAACATGTTACGCCGTTTCAGTATTAAAACTGGAGCTAAAACTGAAGCCATCTTCACTCATCAAATCAGATAACACAGAAAATAGAAAAGTAGCAAGTTCTCACATTTGATAACTGAAACGTCATTTTTTGGCTTCTAACAATAGATGAACACTGCAGGACATTTAGTCAAAAGGAGTTCAAGTGGGCTAGTGTCTGTGCTGATCAGGTGAGCTACATCAGGAGCAGCCGAGACACACCCAGCAGACAGCAGGGAGAGACATGACACAGATGAAGAATGAAGTTCAAGGCCCTCATGCCTCAGCTCTGCCAAAGGCCAATAATCATCTATCTGTCAAAAGCAGAGCTCTCGCTTGGCCTGTCCTATATTTAGCAGACAAAGCCTCATCAGCCTAAGTACTGAATTCAATTTCAAGGGACATCATTAATCTACACTCATGAATCATTCGGGTTATGCTAATGTGGAGCTCTTCATCCTCTGAGCAGCATGTGGTTTTCCGTGTCCAAGCTAAAACCTCACACTTGTCTCCAAGTATCACCAAATATTTGGACTATGCCAAGGCGGGGACATCCATCCCCTTTGAAATGCATCTGGGTTTCCATGGAGAACACGCTTGTTGGCCTGAGCTTTGCACTTTGTTTTGTTTTGTTTTTTGCATCACCAGGTTTCTCGTTTAGCTGCTGGCAATTAACAGCTGGGTGAGAACAACAGGCTCTGTTATGAGGGGCGGGGGGGGATAAAATGAAATTTTAAGACTCTGGCAGGAAGAATCTCGCAGGAATTTCAGAGGCAGGAAAATAATAAACCGGCATCTAAACAACGAGGCTACAAAACAAGATCTGGGCCACTGTTGCAGAAAAAGGAAGAGAGAGTAACAGTGTGGTAAGAATATGAAGTCCTCAGACTCTATATCACATGTCCAGGCTGTATCAGGCTGCACTGAGGGATACAGTATATCTGAGCTGTGCTGCTGTTTGTTCAGCGTCCTGACATTCCTCAAAGACAATCCTCTCCCTGTGCTCTGCACTCCACACACACAGCGAGTCCTTGACATTTCAGTCAGTGTCTGTCCGCTGGGTGGACAAGGGACACTCGGGCCTGTGAACAAGGCCAGTCTGCCTGCTGGAAACAAGTGCACATTCATTTTACATTTAGCCGATACTATTGGTCTAAAGTAACTGAATGCGCAGATGGGCGGAGGGCTGGTGGGGCAGTCAGTGATTGGACTCAGGACAGCAGGGTGTTTGGTCATTTCATGGCCACAAACTGGATACTATAGAATATATTTTACCTACCTATATACCTTTTCTAACTAAGCACCTAAGTGTTATGTAACACAGTACATGCAAGTGCTGCCTTTTTTTGTAATTTTGGCCATGATTTCTATCAGTTATCCATCCATCCATCCATCCATCCGTCCATCCATCCATCCATCCATCCATTATCAGTAACCTCTTATCCTATTCAAGGTGCTGGGGGGGCTGGAGCCGATCCCAGCTGACATTGGGCGAAGGCGGGGTACACCCGTGATAGGTCGCCAGACTATTCTATTAGTTCTGATTAACTAAAGTAATTCCTGACATCTGAATACATAGTGACACTGCTCATGCTTGTTAACCAATCAGACTTCTTAGTTTTTTTTCTCTAGTTGTTGCTACGGATCAGGTTCGGATCCTATCACGGTTTTGAGTCACAGATCGGATCAGCAGAAAAAAAAGGGGGAGCAAATATAACTTTTAGAGATGCCCTGATCATGTTTTTTTGCCTAGATAGAGATTGCTGATCGTCAATGAGCCATATCGACCGATACAGATCCTTTTTTGTTGTTTTTAAATTTAAATGTTATTCTTTTACTTTGTTATAGTCATCTATAGTGGTTATTTGCATAAAAACCAAAAATTCAAATGGGATTTTTGAAAATAAAAGAATGTATTTTTTGTCTTGGCATTAGTAGTCCTAATGATGTATTAAAAGCTGCTTAGAGTGTTAGGAAGTTAAACAGGTCATATTTCTCTATATATTATCTTTATTATATTGCTGTGAAAACATCTCCTTCAAACAACTTTATTCAAGTTTCGCCACTACATTTTACAAGATTACATTTGAACACATCATGATAGCGTTATTATTTACCTTCGCCCAATACTCATTTTTACTGAATAGAGCCTGAATGCATCATAATTGAACCTCCGTATGTTAGCTGCTGCGGCGCTGCCAACGTTACTAGCTGTCCTCATGCCGATCTCAACACGGATTTGTTGTTCACCATGTAGCATTATCAGGGATCGGCGATTAGAAAGCATTTATGCCGAACTCCAGATTGCATATTTTTTACTGAATATCATCCAATAACGATCTGCAGTAAAACTTTATTTCACACTGTGATGGTTAAACTGCTTTATACTTTTACTCCACTATATTTCAGAGGGACAGGGAGCATTCTTACATTGTGGTATTGCTATTTGTAATTAAGTACAGCTGAAATGACCAGTAGATTAATAGACTGGTCAACTGGCAACAATTTTGTTCATCATTTAAATCATTTTTTTATGGCAAAAATTGGCTGGTGTTAGATTCTTACGTGTGAAAAAGAGGATAATAAATTTAATATATTTGGGTTTTGGACATTTGGACCAAACAATTAATCAATTAATAATAATTAGCAGGGTTATAATAAAAAATAACCTTCAGTTGCAGTTGTAAAATTAAGCACTTGAGTTGTGAGTGTTCCCAGATGCTCTGTGATTGCTAGGCCAGCCTGGCAGCACTATGACGCAAAGTCAATGTGGTTCGGCGTAAAAGACTGTCACACAGATTTCCCCCCTGATACATTCAGGTTTTTACACTAGAAAAGGAAACTAAAAACAGTAAAAGCTTTTCCATACTTGTGCTGCCGACATAAAAACGACCAGCAGAGTCCAAAGAGAGCATTGTTCCTTTGAGCAGGCACTGAGACAATGTCTGGGCTTTGTAACCTCCATATTTATTATGGGGGAAAGTTGATGACTACTCAGCTATGCTTGGCCAGCTTAGTATAACTATCAGTTGAGACTATTTAAATGTTGCTGTGGCTCAAACCACAAAACTCCTGAGTAAATTCAACCTGAGCAGGCTTGAGTTTGAAAAGAAAATAAAGCACAAAGATGAATACAACGCAGTGTTCTCAACACAAGTGATGACACTGTTCTGTAAGCTATCGCTCCAATTGCTAATAACTTCAATAACATGGTCACGCCAGATGTTTTATGGTGTCCCATGTTTCAGAAAGTGAACACAGCATATCTGTAGCTCTACTTCAACAAGGCTCATATTGAACCTCCAAGTCATTCAGTCTTCTTGGAAGTCAAATCATCGTGAACTCACACTTGTGGCCGGCTTCTAAAATGACTGTATTCTCCTGAAAACACACAAGCTTTCTCTGCATCCAACCCTGGGAAGACATGCTAAGAATCTCTTTCAAAAATAAACTATGGCTTCCAGCTGAGGCTACATGCGGGCTAATACGTTTTAGTTTTAAAACGGATAACTTTCGCTATGTTTATGCCCATCGAGCCCCTAAAACGAAGACGTCTGGAAACACTTCTGACCCCGTTTTAGTTTTAAAACTCCGTGGTTGCTTTTCAGTCTGAACGGGCAGAAATGGAGACTTCTGAAAACGATGACGCAGACACCCACGTTCGCTTCATGATTGGGTCTTATAAGCCACGACAAGTCCTTCCCTGATTCGTCACGCCCCATCACGTGACACTTTTCCGGAAGAAAACAAACATCAGCGTACCAGTGGTTCATTTCAACAAGGATAGCAAGTTACAAGCGCCGCTAACCTTGCTGTCTATGCTAGCAGCTGTTGTGCAGTTAAATTCTGCATTTTATAATGCTGCTATGGCGATGGACAACGCGCTGAGCATAAACGCCTCTGTACATGCTTGTTGTTCACACGTCATCTACGGAGACCCGCGCCACGGTGTCTCGCGCAATTATAAACAAAGCTAGAGACTTCCAGCCACCCGGCAGAGCTATGAGTGTGAGGACAGACAACAACGAAAACCGAGGGGGAAACAAGTGAGACGTGTTGTTGACCAATTTTCTTGACCCATAATGTAGTAAAACTTTTGATTTGTAACTGATCATTAGCAACAGTACATACAGTAGCAGCCTGTGACTGCGTTTAAAAAATAAAGCTTGTCTGTTTTCCACTAAATTCATCTCTGTTTGAGTGTGTGTGTGTGTGGGAAAGATAGAGGAAGATCCTTAGTATCAAACAAGACCTTTTATTATAGGACGTACAATAGGCTACTCTGTTGTATTTTCTGTAACTAAGCAACCAACCACAGAATGGTCATGCGATATGCGTTTTCAGGCGTGTTAGTATGGACGGAGATTATTTCTAAAACGGTGCTGAAACACTTGTGTGTATGGAGATGGTTTTAAAAGGAAAACGTATTAGTGTGGATGTAGCCTGAAAGGCCCGGTCGACAAAGGCAGACACAAAACATCAGAGCAGAGCAGTGCAGATATCATTAAACTGTTTTTATAAGCTTCCTAATCCTTTTCCTTGCATCAGTTTACATTCAGGAGCTTCCTCTGTTTATGGAAGAACGTCTACAGCTGAACTTAAGGGGTGGGAGGTGGGGGGGTGACCTGACCTCAAAAACACCACCCTGTGTTGTAGGCACCCATCAAAAGAACTTCAAGTGCTGGTGATAAGTTTTGAAGCATCCATCACCCAAAAATAGGCTGCTGTCAGTCATTCTCTGGCCTACTTTGTTTGTCTGCGGGGGCCTGCTGGGGGATGCAGCGCCATATGTAGCCGGCTTTGGTGCACATGGTTGAGGTGCCAATGCTCAGCTGACTGGATCCATGCCAGGGTTCCAAGTAATCTGTTTTCATAGCACTCTGTAAACCACTTAAGCTCTCTGTGTCATTAAGTCTTCTGATCTGGACTCTCATTAACTATGGTTTTGTTGGGCCCCCCCCTCTTTTTCAATGGAGGGATCATTTACAAAAAAGCATCTGTGTGGATAGTCCGGGATCAGCCTGATATTCCACGCAACAGACGTGTCAGTTATCAGTGCATTTAGTGTCAATATATACAGCTAATAATCTTTTTGGGATAGTCCAAGCAAGTCTCAAATCACTCCATACAACTTCAAGACATGTCTTACTGAACTTATTCATTTCTTATTGTTCCAGGAGTTTATCAAGTGCAAACTTCTGACTTAAATGTTTTTGCTTTCAAGTCTTGTGTCAAGTCAAGTATTTAGTCAATTAGTTTAGTTAGTATGAGTCAAGTCTAAAGGGTGTCATCTGAACATGTCTAAAGGTAAAAGTGTTCCGTACGGCCACGCTCGAAGTCTATGTTGATAGAAAGGGGTGAGACACAATGAATTGTACAAATGGGGATAATGCCACACACTTTCCCCTTCTCTAGAGCCAGTTGTTGTAAGAGTTGAGTGCTTAGAGGGTGTGTGTACGTGGGAAGTGAGTGGTGAAGCTAGAGAGAGAGAGCGGTGGCGGCAGCGAGTTACATTATCGACTTCAGCCCAAGCAGGAAAAGTTAACTTAAAGAGTTTGGTTTGTCCGTTCTGGGCTACTGTAGAAACATGACGGTGCAACATGGCGGACTCTGTGAAGAGGACCCGCTTCTTATGTAGATATAAACGGTTAATTCTAAGGTAACGACAACACAACGATTCTTATTATCAGGCGATTATACACTAAAGAAGACATATTCATTAATATCATATTCCATTCCTGCTCCAAACTCCAAGTCCCTAGTCTCAATTCTACAGCTCTGCTATGTTAGAAAGTATCACATCTGTGTTGTCCCAAACCTGTACAAACATGATCTCACGTTCAGTTCAAGGATACTACAGCTATAATGCCCCATGAAACCCCTTGTACTAGGCATTCAATTCAACAATATACAAAGGATTCCTCGCAAGTTTTCAAAACCATTCTAAAGCTCTATTCCCGCTGGACAAAAACCCACTAACACCCACTAACATCTGGCTTTTGTCTTTAGTGGGAAAAGTTACAATCTGCATTCATTCCAAGTTTTTGTCCCAGGCCGGGACAAATGACTCTGCAGTAGTCATGGGTATTTATCGGCATATTCTCGGCAGTGATGGAAACATGACACCCGGGTGGACATGCTAATTTTCGCCCTTTTTCCAGTGCAATGCTATGTGAGGCGCATTGAGGTGAATATATAATAAATAAAATCAACAGGGATTTAGACATCATTTATTAACGTACAAAACATACAATTAATATACTCTCCTCAAAGCCACCAGACTCCAGTTAGACAACAGTAAATTTACCTGATCATCGTAAAACACAGTTCATTCAAACTCGACAGAAGCAAAATAAAACTCATCAGAATCGTCTTTGTTTGTCTTTCCACCGTTCCACCGTTCCAACATTCACCAACTCTGGTTGGAGAGTTTGAAAGAGAGACTGAATAAGTAACAGATATAAAAAATGAAGAACCACCGTAACATTTTCACTGTTTACTAACCCTGCTTCTGGTGCCGGCCGGAGCGTCCGCAACGTCGAACGTGACTAACTAGAAAAAAAATCCAGAAAGGCCAGTGCAATGGCATGGCATACTCGCAATGGGAAAGGAGTCTATCCGCTATTTTAAGGGAGTTTTCCAGTGTTTAAAAATAAACATATATGCACTAATTTTGGTGGGAAAAGGTATAAGT
This sequence comes from Adelosebastes latens, assembly GCA_916700685.1. Classification (NCBI taxonomy): domain Eukaryota; kingdom Metazoa; phylum Chordata; class Actinopteri; order Perciformes; family Sebastidae; genus Adelosebastes; species Adelosebastes latens. Next base: position 2,439 of record CAKAKR010007098.1, on the reverse strand, counting down.
TTGCAGATATATTCTTTAATCTCTTTGGTCTTTGGGTGCTGATACTTTGGTCTTTGCACTCCTTAACACAGGTTTCTTCCATTACTGACAATTTAAGGCACGTCATTGTTACTCTTACTGTAAACAGTTGTAACTAACAGCATCAGCTCAACTTCTAAAATGTACATGAACTTCAAAAAGGAGAGCACCGGTCTTCCCACCATCTGAGAACTCCGCAGTCAGCATTTTACAGCCTCACA
>CAKAKR010007094.1:0-11518 GCA_916700685.1 Adelosebastes latens | reverse complement strand
TATTTCAGCTGCTTGGCAGTAATGTTAGCTGACCAGACGAAGGTCTCTCCATGAATCAATGCTGATACTGTGTTTGCTTCTCCTGCCTCAGCGCAGGCTTCAGCAGCGGGGCTCCCCAGCGAGAAACTCGTCTCCCTCCGCCCGCAGCCAGAGAGAGCAGGAAGACACCGGCAACCGGTTGGTAACGAGATGGTAACGTTTCTCTCTGCGGAGCCCCGTTACTTCCCAAGACACGGGAAACCTCTGTTGGTCTGGAGGAGCTGCAGCAGTTATTTCTGCACAAACGTCCACTGTACATTCACTAGATATTCTCAGAGCTAAACTAACTCTTCTGCAGTGTGTAGTGAGTGCGCGTTCACGTCTAGAGGTGGAGCGAGTACGCGAGAACGCGCGCGCTGTCTGAGTGAAGGCGAGCAGGCAGAGGAGACGAGACAGTGCGCATATGCGAGCGCGCATATGCGAGCGCGCATATGTGCCGACCCGCTACATTTATACGCTTAGAAAGTTACAAACAGTCCCTTTAAGACAGAGGGTAAATACAGGTATATTCAAGCAGACAGAATGAGGAAAATAAAGTTTTTTTTATTCATTAAAGTATGTAAACATGTTCTAGTAGAAACCCAAAATACAAGTATGAACCTGAAAATGAGCATAATATGGGACCTTTAAAACATGTAATTTCTCCTATGTTTATGCCAAGCATCCACTATGGTGTTTTTGAGCTCCTAAACCGGAGACGTTTGGAAACGCTGCTGACCCCGTTTTAGTTTTAAAACTCCGGGGTTGTGTTTTAGTCTGGACGGTGAGAAACGGAGACCTTTAAAAACGATGATGCAGACGCCCACGTTCGCTTCTTGATTGGGTCTCGTCAGTCATGACGTGTCCTTCCCTGATTCGTCACGCCCCATCACGTGAACCTTTTCAACGTGCAGCCTCGACCACCAGTGTGTCACTGGCAGGGAGCAGAACAGACAGGAAGGACCCAAATTCAGAGATAACCAGAGACAACCAGAGTCAACGAAGATATTTTATTAACAAAAAGGCTTACAGTCAGGTAACAGGCAAACAAAACTCCATACATAATGAAAGACGAATCGACAAGGAACTGAGGTGGTATAAATAGTGACTAACTGGGAAAGTACGAACAGGTGAACAGGAGGTGAGTGTAGAATTAATTAGGAACAGGTGAAACTGATCAGGGCAGGGCTGAGTAAAACCAGACAAACCCTTACAAAAAAGAAGTATACTTCAACCTTATTTTATGATATAAACTTAAGTATAGTTAAAGTATAATCCCAAGTATACTTTATGTAATAAGTATACTAATATCAATGTACTAGTAGTATATTTGTAAGTGTACTACTTCAATACTTCTTGGGACTAAATTGGCCCACTTTTTAGTTTATAAGTGTATACTTTTAAGTATACTTTAAATGTAAGAGTAGTAAACTTTGATTATACAACTAGTTTACATCCAAGTTGTATTTTTTACTGCAACTATAATATGAACTGAACCACAAGTGAACTTATAGGTATACTGTTAGTTTACTAGTTATATACTTGTAGCTCACTTCTTAGTTTATGAAAGTACACTTTAAATAATACTCTCAGTAAACTACTAGTTTAGTAGTTTTCACTTCAAGTATAGTTGTAAGTTTACTTTAAGTTAACTTATAATACTTACCCTTAGCCTTAGCCTTATACTTGCCAAGTACACTTAGACTTTTCTGTATACTTGTCGGTATAAGCCAAGTATACTTAAAGGGACTATTTGTAGCTTTCAGAATTGCTTGTTAACAGCGACACCTGTGGCCGTTAAGTCAACGAAAGTCAGCTTCGGGCTCGCGCTTTCTCGCTCTAAATAGACATGAACGAGCATCGCTCAACACAGTGAGGCAACACACGTCAGCTAAAACCACAATATCACTCTATATTTCAGCTGCTTGGCAGTAATGTTAGCTGACCAGACGAAGGTCTCTCCATGAATCACTGCTGATCCTAGTGTTGGCTTTTCCTGCTTCAGCGCAGGCTGAAGCAGCGGGTCTCCGCAGCAAGAAATGTTATCGTCTCCGCCCGCAGCCGGAGAGAACAGGGGAGACACTGGCACCCGGTTGGTAACGAGACGACAACGTTTCTCTCTGCGGAGCCCCGTCACTTCACAAGACACGGGAAACCTCTGATTGTCTGGAGGAGCTGCAGCATTTATTTCTGCACAAACGTCCACTGTACATTCACTAGATATTCTCAGAGCTACTAACTCTTCTGCAGTGTGGAGTGAGTGCGCGTTCACGTCTAGAGGTGGAGCGAGTACGCGAGAAGGCGCGCAGTGCGTCTGAGTGAAGGCAAGCAGGCAGAGGAGCAGTGGCTCCGGCCACACGCAAGGCGCGCATTTGCGAGCGCGCATGTTCCGACCCGGTACATTTATACGCTTAAAAAGTCACAAACAGTCCCTTTAAGTATAACTTTGTTAAGGTCATCCCTGATGAGTACATAAAAAGTAATCTGAAAGCATACTCTCTTATTTTAAGTTTTAAAAGAAATATCCTAGCATACTTGAATAAAGTTCTTTTTTGTAAGGGAAGACACAAGAGGAGAGGACTTTCAAACTAAAAACAGGAAATGAACTCTAACAAAGGACCATGATTCATTTCAACATGGAACACGAGTTACAAGCGTTGCTGACCCTGTTGTCGATGCTAGCAGCTGCTGTGCAGTTAAATTCAGCATGTTATAATGCTGCTACTGCCTACATGTGCAGGAGGAAAGCTATTATTCGAGCGCTCTGTGACAATTCCCGTGTCCAACGGCGTTATCAGCCCTACATAGAGCGGTCATGTGGTATTCGTTTTCAGGCGTGGTAGTATGGATGGATATTAATTGTGAAACGGCCCTGTGTCGTTTACGTATCAGTGTGGATGTAGTCTTAGAGACTAGCTGGTGAACATAGTGGAGCATTTAGCAGCTAAGAGACAGATATTTCCCCTCATGAGTTGGTGGAGGCCAAACACAGAGCTAAAAGAGAGAGAATATTACATTCCTAAGGTGAACAGAATCTCAACTTCTTAATGCTGATGTTGCGCTGTAACTGCTGGATGTGTAATACCAAACTGTTAGTCAACCAGTTTGCCATGTCAACTGAAAAGATGACGATATGTCAATGGTTGTAATTTGTTTCCACTGCCCCCAAGTGGCCAAAAAACAAACAGTTATTGCAGGTTTAAGAAATTGAATCCCAAAAAATAAGCAGGGGCATGTGGTGCAGTGCTCATCTCTTGTGGTGATTTGAAGTCTCACACATGCTGCTTGACAAGTCTCACTGAGTCCCTCCGGCGCATGCCTTTGAGATGATGGTGAAGTGACATTCTGTAGAGAGGAGGAAACTCTTGCTGTTATGAATAGGTGCCACACACACCATGCTCCGTCTATGAGCAGTTGAACATGTGAACATGTTTGCACAGGTATGTTTCCCCTTGAAGCTCTTAAAGTACTTATTGAGAACATTTTTATGTAAACAAATCATTTAAAAAAAAGAATACATCCACAAAACTTTTCGAAAGGTGCCGAATAAAAGTATGGCTTTTCTTCAAAATATTATTATGACTGTGAAAATTAATCATTTAAAAAATGTTGACGGATCTAAAATGAATGTTTTGTTTATATCTTTTGGAAGATATCTGACGTTCGGTTCCTACTTCTAACAGGCTTGTGAACCAATAGAATAACGACATTGGTATCGTGTGGCATCTCATGGTACACACACCTAATGTAGGCCTGCATGTTGTAAAATGACTTTTACTCTACCACCAAAGATTCATCACTTGACATATGACTGTCTGAGTCTCTCTCCACTCTATCATAAAATATGCTGGTTGTGCAACGAACTGGCAACCACTTGTTGTGAAGTGAATGGAATGGAATGGGGGAGGGAGAATGTGACATCTAGTGTCTGAATGTTATCAATGTTATCAATTGTACCTTTAAAGCCAGCTCAACAAGTGTATTATCAGAAAATTATAATAGGAAAAGCCTCCGCACATTCCCATCTGTACAATATGTATTCACTGAGAAATATGTGATATCCGACAGATTGGAGAGTGAGGATGCCTTCCCTACCACTGAACCTCTGCAGCTCCACTACCTCCAACAAGCCCAAAGCAGCCATCTGTATGAATCGCACTTAATAAGACAAATTCATTCAAACACATTATGAAACCTCTGCTTGTCTATGACAACTTAAAAAGATGATGTGCCATAGTGAAGAATGGAGCACTCACTCATCCTGTTGCTCCATAATATCGTGCTAAGCACTGCCACCAGTGTGATGGTATTATATTGTAACTAGGGCTGTCAATCAATTAAAATATTTAATCACGAATTTTTACATGATTGTCCGTAGTTAATCGTGATTAATCGCACATTTTATATCTGTTCAAAATGTACCTTAAAGGTAGATTTTGTCAAGTATTTAATAATCCAAAATGCTGCTTTATGCAAATATATGTATATATTTATTACTGGAAATCAATTAACAACACAAAACAAAGACAGATATTGTCCATTTAGCATAGAAAAAAAATGCTCAAATCATAACTCAAAACTCAAGCCCAACAACAGCTGTCAGTGTGTCAGTGTGCTGACTTGACTAAGACTTGCCCCAAACTGCATGTGATTATCATAAAGTGGGCATGTCTGTAAAGGGGAGACTCGTGGGTACCCATAGAACCCATTTACATTCACTGATCTGGAGGTCAGAGGTCAAGGGACCCCTTTGAAAATGGCCATGACAGTTTACGCTTGTGCCAAAATTTTGCGTAAGTGTTAAAGTGTAAGCGTTATTTACCGTCCTTCACGACAAGCTGGTAGCGGAGTGGTGTATGACATGGCTGGTACCAATGGATTCCTCAGGTTTTCTAGTTGCATATGATACCAGTATCTTCACTCTAGCTTTAAAACTGAGCCGCTACAACCTCTGAAAAAAGCAATGAGTGGCATTAAAAAGAATTTGCGTTAACACATTATTATTGTGTTAACTTTGACAGCCTTAATTGCAACAATATAAAAGAAATTATCAAGGATGAAAGTAATTCTGCAACAATAGTGTCTAATTTCATATTGTTTGTCTTTGGAACCAGCACAGAACCCCATCACATACAGTAGGCTATGTCTAGTGATTTGTGATTGTGGGCTGGAAGGTGTGCAGAACAACTACAGTATAACACAATTGGAAACAGGGTAGGTTTTAAAGGTCCCATACTGTAAAAAGTGAGATTTTCAAGTCTTTTATATTATAAAGCAGGTTTAAGTGCTATATAAATACTGTTAAACTATCAAAACACTCAATATACGGAGAAATACACACAGCCCGTATTCAGAAAGTGTGCGTTTGAAACAAGCCGTCAGGATTTCTGTCCATTTGTGATGTCACAAATATACAATATTTACATGGTTTTAAACGTAAACATTCTAAATGAGTCCCAGTTTATTTCCTGTTGCAGTGTATGTTAATGACATCAGCTGACAGGAAGTAAACATGGACCCAAACTGTTGCCTAGCAATGCAATTCCATTGAAATTCACTAAAATGGAGCGTTTCAGACAGAGAGTGAATACAGGTATATTCAGGCGGACAGTATGAGGAAAATAAAGTGTTTTTTTTAACATTACAGCATGTAAACATTTTCTAGTAGAAACACAAAATACAAGTATGAACCTGAAAATGAGCACGATATGAGACCTTTAATGGAATATATTATCAATAGCAGTGGTGGGAGCTGTTGCCAGTGATGACCAATCAGATGACCCACTTTTCTTTCCTTTTCCAGCAGCAGCAGCAGCATCAGCAACAGCAGCAGCAGCAGGGTGCTCTGTGTCACAGTGATCTGACAGGTTCATGATGTAAAGAACAATGTGGACTGGATCCACTGCAAAAGCTTCCTTTGAATGCAGACTAACATTGCAGTGTATCCATGCACAGGAGGTGCAGAATCATTACAAATGAATATGACACCTTGGAGGAAGATAAAACATTTAATTACCATGCTGCTCTGATCCTGTAACAACCTCTGTAATGTCTAATGTAGTAAACAGTAAAGTAATCTCAAGGACCAAACCAGTGGACAGTTGCACGGTTTAGTTCCTGACATCTAGAGACAATGTAACCATTGCCATCATTAAGCCCTCTGCACACCAAGTCACCAAATAAATACAGTTGTGTCAATTCCCTTTTACACACCGACTCCCAAACGTTCGTCCGTCATTTCAGTTTTCGGAACAGATTCGATTTTCTGCGTTTTTTGCACCTGACAAAAGGCAAAAGAAGGTTATTTGACAATTCAGAGCTATCTATCTAGCTAGAGCAATCTATTTAAAAATAGATTGTGGCAGGTGATCGCAGAACAGCTTGGAATCAGGGATGGTTGCAAAACAAAGGATGAAGGAAAGATTAGACAAGAGTGATTGAGCTCTAGGCAGCTAAACGATAGCTTCTTGCTAATGTCATTCATTCATTAGCCCCATTTGGGACTAGCGCTATCCATTGCACCACGTAATTAATTCAGTTTTGTATCATGAATAGAATAATAAAACGCATCGAACTCAGTGTGCAAGGTTGTTGAGCCTAACGATCGGATGACGGGTTACAAAAAACACATACAAGACTTGATGCGCGATGGCCTTCAGAATGATACAAAACATGATTCTTACTTAAACATAAAGGCATATTCCAGCCATTTAGTTGAGGGACATACAAGAAACAGAATTACATTCTTTTTTTTAAATGGTTGCAGAGGCAGAGATACCTGACTTTTAATCCCCAGAATGAGTCAAGCTCCAAAGATGCCTGATTCTACACATCCCAACTTGATAGCCTCTCCTCATTAGTCTTTCTTTGCCAGGTAAATGTCCTTTCAAACTGGCATCCGCAATTTGTAAATCAGGCTCTTTGTTCTAAATTTACAGTTTCTGAGCTCTTGGTGAAATGTTCAGGGCTTTTTTTGTCACACTCTTTTCACAGGCTCCTCATAACGAGTAAACTGACCTTTATGAATAAAACTGGTTAGCTGACCGTCAAATTAAGTTTATTTCTATCCCCCAATAATACACTCTGAGGCCACAGTCACATGTGTAAACATATAATGACAACTGATGCCTACCATACACAAGGAGACTTTGAAAGGAGCCTCTCACATCTAAAGACAATGTGTCTTCAGAGTTTTTATTCACAGACTATAAAACCTAAGGAATCCATTGGAACCAACCACGTCATACTAGCTTACTTCTTCGCATACCAGTCGCGAAAAAGGTTAAATAACGCTCCGAACTTACATTCAATTCTGGAGAGGAAAAACTGTCATGGCCACTTTCAAAGGGGTCCCTTGACCTGTGATCTCCAGATATATGAATGTAAATGGGTTCTATGGGTACCCACGAGTCTCCCCTTTACAGACATGCCCACTTTATGATAATCACATGCAGTTTGGGGCAAGTCATAGTCAAGTCAGCACACTGACACACTGACAGCTGTTGTTGCCTGTTGGGCTGCAGTTTGCCATCTTATGATTGGAGCATATTGTTTTATGCTAAATGCAGTACCTGTGAGGGTTTCTAATATCTGTCATTGTTTTGTGTTGCTAATTGATTTCCAATAATAAATATATACATACATTTGCATAAAGCAGCATATTTGCCCACTCCCATGTTGATAAGAATATTAAATACTTGACAAATCTCCCTTTTACATACATTTTGAACAGATCAAAAATGTGTGATTAATTTGTGATTAATTGTGAGTAGATATTTTAAATCGATTGACAGCCTAGAAATGTGTGTGTGTGTGTTGGTGTGTGTGTGTGTGAGTCTATTATATACAGTACAATATATATACACAAAATTATGATAAAATTTGTCATTGGTTCTTTTCATATTTTATTATTGGTTCTTTGATATTCATTATAATAATGGTGGAAAAATCATCTCTAGCTCTACTTTCTGATAGATATTTTATTTTCATCTTTACTACAACGAACATGATGCGTTTTGTATTTAACTGTCTTTACAGTGTTACAGCCCGGCTCAAAGGCTGCGACGAGTTTTTTGACAAACTAACCATAGATAACTAAACAAACGTTGAACGTTAGTAATCAGTAATGTAGGCATGTGTGGGTGTGTGAAAATGTCTGTAGCAAACAACACCGAAACAGCTGTGCCGGCCAAGGAAGAGAGCCATCTGTGGGAAGGGAGGGAGCTTTTATCTCACCACCACGCCGAGCCCAGGTGGTGCTCATCAGCCTGACAACCCTCCACCCTGCAAAACAGAGAAGAACCAGCAAAAGGACACCGGGACACCTAGTGGAGTGGAGGGGTCGTCAACAACAGTGACATGCAATTATAGTGCTTTTATAAAATATTAACTGTTAATAAAAATATGACTTTTTCAGCCCTGAGTAGTATCTGCAGGTATTCCTTTGAGCTACCTACAGCCAAGCCTCCAGGAAGAGCGTCGGGCTTTGAAGCAAATTTTCATAGCGGCCAAACGGTGGTACTACATCTTCCATATCCATTACGTGATGCAAAAAAAACCTTTTCCCCATAGACTTACATTGGGAAAGAGACGTCTTTAACTCAGTGGATACGTTTTTTTTTAGGTAAGTCAACTTCCCAGTATGAAAACTTAAATAGTCCTTATTTAAATCATTAGGTCCTAAAAGTTGTAAAACGCACTAATAGCTGAATCCAGAGTTATTTCCCTTCCTGAATGAGACCCAGACCGAGGCTGGAGAGAGGGCTGGGAGGAGGAGTTAAAGGAAACGCTACCTCCTGCTCTATTGGCCCAATAGATGAGGGAGATCGCTGGATGATCCGGGTACTTTATCACTTGGCAGTCGAGCTATTTTGGCTTCATGCACCACTCTGAGTAACTGTCATAGGAATGAACGGGAGACGCCTCCAATACTGTATCCAGTTCTCTTTATACATCAATGCTTACAGCCCCATAGTGATTCACGCGTCGGGCGTTCACACCAGCTGCATTTCAGCTGCGTGTCTGCTGCGTTTCTGCTGCTGCTGTCAGCCCTTTCTTTCTACATAGAGTTTGCCTTTCATAATGACCATTTCATTTCATTATAAATATCATTTATATTTATTTTAGACAGAGAAAGGTAAAGAAACGTGTGGTAATTTGTAAATAATAGTAATAATCCACAATTAAAACTCCGTACTATATTCATTCATGGAGCTCTCCAAGTCACTGCATGTTCTACAACACTGTCCGGCACATATTTCAGAATAAAAGCCTCGTGTTAACAAATGAAGGAATTCTGTCCACAGAAAAAACGCTTGAGGGCTTTTATTTTTAAATGAAAGCAGGAGGTGTTGATTTAAAAATAAATCTTTAATTTTTTTTCATCTCCGTAACATTTTCTACAGATAGACATTGAAACTGTAGTAATGTTGCTGATATGATGTTAATATACAGTCAATAGATCACTTTCACTGTCTGTTGTTGCTGTGAGACGCGCGGCACGCGTCAAAAATAGGCAAGACCTCTATTCTCTAGAAGAGACGCCGCGTGTCTCACGCGGGCAGTGTGGCTGCTCTAACCTGTTAACACGGATGCCGAAATAAAAAACAACAGGTAAAGCAGCCGCCACGCGATCCTGATGTTCCTGGTGTGTCCGGGCTGTAAGCTCATGATGCCGTTGGTGAAACTAAGAGCCTAATTGTGGGTAACAGAAACCAAAAATTGACAACGTCCTTCCCAGTGCTTGAAGTGGAAAATAATAAGTGCCTGTACTCTCTTAGTCACATGATGCGTGTGTGTCGGCCGGTATCAGCAATCTCTTGCAACTTATTCCTATTTATTCATTATTTCTTTAAGCATGTTATACTGTATCAGTCATAATCAGCTGTGCTTTTATTGCTACTATACTATAGTAGGCCTATAATACTCCAATAATAATCACACTGGAACATTATAGGGTTAAGTTGGTGTGTTTGTATATAGTGTTAATACTTAAAGTGCTTTCCTGTGTTATTCGTAGTATCGCTCTATCATATAGATGTCTATAGGCTGGAATCAACAGCAGCCAGACAGACAGGCAGGTATTCATGCAGAGCTGAGGTGTGTGAGCTCTTCATTGAGGTTTTAGGAGCAGAGTCCCAGTTAGGATGATCCTACATATTATACACAGACAGGTTCTGAATTTATACTCTGAATAAAAGATACTAGGAGATATTGGGTTTGAGGATCCTCCCCCAAGAAAATCTGACTTTAAACTATGCAACAACTTGCAACATAATTTGGGACCATTATTATTACTATAGACAACTCCAAAAAAGCTTAAAGACAAAACTTACTATAGCTAGTTGAATAATCATTTTATTATTTACACATATCACAGCTTTCTTCTGAACATTTAACTCATCTTGAAATGTTTGCTCTAAAAGAGCAGATCAGAAAATGTTTAAATAATGTTTCATTAATTATATTTGTTCCCAAATAAAAAAAAAAGTTATGACAAACAGTTAACAAATTATTTTACAAAGAAGGACATGAACTTGTATTGATAAATTACAGCACCCTTGTTCGTGATAAAAAAAAGTCATAGTATAGTATGTCTAAAAAAAAAAAATTGTTTAGTATGTCAAAAAAAAGTGATAAAAAAGTGATAATATAGTTCCAGTGTTTTAGGAACAGTGTTAGTGTCTCTGTGAGACGACAGTCATCTGCATGGCTGATGCTGTCATTCTTCTGGAGAGGACGGTCTCACTGCAGTAGCTGGTGAGAGGATCTGTTCATGTTCTGTTCATCAAACCAGAACAGAACAACACTTAGCGTCACGCCAGGTGCTCCTGAGCAGGTGGGCGGCTGCACTACGCTGCCTGATTATCCAGGGTAGCTTTGCTGAGCGTTACACTCCTTGTTTTGTGTTCACATGCAGTCATATTCATGGTGATTTATCAAAGTATCAAATGGGAAGGTAGTTCAAAAACTATGAACATCTTTGGAACTGGAAGTATATGTTATTGTTGCCAGAACCTCAATAAATAAAAAACATATCAAATGGGAATAAAAGCTGTTCCAAATGAAAATGCCACAGCACCACCATGGACTGTCACAGAAACACTGTTTTCTTTCTTTATCTTCCCACTGACAAGATGTTGCTGCAGTGACCATTAACAACATGTCCACATTTAAACCGGCCTACTGCAGGGAAACCCAGCAAATAATTGAGTTTAGCCCGTTGCTGCTCTTTCAACCGTGGCCTTCGTTCTGTCACTGATTATCATACACGCTGTATTAATGTTAACAGAAGATACTCTCTCTCTCTGCTGGGTGTCTATCGTTGTTGTGTATTTGACTCTGTGGGCGTGTGTGTATGTGTGTGGGCGGCTGCTGGCTTTTTTTGTTGTCTATGTGTGTGTGTGTGTGTGTGTGTGTGTGTGTGTGTGTGTGTGTGTGTGTGTGCGTGTGTGTGTGTGTTAGATGCTGGTGAGATTCAGCAGCTCCTTTCGTCCTCCTC
>CAKAKR010007093.1:0-10494 GCA_916700685.1 Adelosebastes latens | reverse complement strand
TGTTTTTTTCCCCTCTCATCAGCAAAACAAACCAAAGGGACGCTAGCCTTTCATATTAGATTAGGTGTTATAAATTACAGTTATCAGAACAATATGAACATTCAGGCTCCCTCATGTGGCTCAAAGGTGTAATGCATATACAAATGTTAAATAAAAGACTATGGAAGAAATTCTGCAAATTTATTAGGCGACCCTAATAAAATCTCCTGCGAACCACCTTGGGGTCCCGAGACAGTTTTTGGGAATCACTGATTTATAGGACTATAGTATAGGCGTGTTAACAAGTGCTTTAAAAAGGATTTGACGGATAGTATACTTTATTGATCCAAGGGAAATTATTGTTATAGCAGCCATGTCACATAAATCACAAAAGTGAAGAACAGATAAAAAGAAGAGGGAAAGGGGATGAATGGAAAAAAGAGGGGGGAAAGAAGAAAGAACCGAGGACAAAGAATGGGAAGAAAAATAAAGAAAAAAGTGGTAAAAAAGAAGGGAAGATGGGGTCAAAGGAGAGAAAGGCAAGAAGGGAAGATGTACAGAAAGGACAAAGTGAGGAAAGAAATGAGGGGGGAAATAAAGAGTGTATGATTCACCAAGTGTCCACATTGTACAGGGAGACACACCTGTGATAACTAAAAGCTTCTTCATGTTTTACAGTATGTCATCATCTGTGACCTTTATTGACCTCTGTTGGCAACAAGCAGAAACTGCAACAGCAGCATCAGCACAGTGTGAATATATTAAATATATTAATATTATATAAATAAATATATATAATATATATATATATATATGTATATCCTTGTCACCTGTATATATATATATATCCTTGTCACCTGTCTGAGTTCAGATTGACTGCACATTTATAGGCACGAAATGTAATTAGTTTTATTGATGCATGCATTTGCTTATTCTTTGCAAAAAAATCCAGCTAAGCCTGTTGAGAAGCAGCATGAGATAAACATACAAACAAAGAGTAGTGTGTCATTTATTTATAAAATTACTGTTTGCAGATTTCTTTTTAAACCCATTGAAAATAAATAAATAAACTCTTCAAAACCATGTGTGGAATATGATTACCTTTTTAACCCTCTATAATAAAATATGTATACACCTTTTTCCCCCAAAAAAATGTATTACAAAAATAAACAATATACAAATATTGCAGACATGTACTCAACATAAATGTCAGGAATATGACTTTAGATAAGAAAAATCATAATGACAATTTTTAAAATAAATAGAATAAATAAGCTCTAGTGAAAAAAAACAAAAAAAACAAGATGCAGATGGAAAAATGCATTATTCTTCTTTAATGAGTTCACTACAGGGTACGACAGTTTTATTGCTGATTTTAGTGTTTGAGAATTTTAATATATTCTTTAAATTCATATAAAAATCCAGTGGAAATTGGAGGTAACATTTCTGCATTGGTGTATGAAAAATGTACAATGTATGTTAACAATGAATTAAATGTTATCTTTTTCATTTTCAAAATGTAAAATATTAAAATTTTAATATGCATGCACCTTTACAGGCAACCGGCATTCGCGGGAAATATCAGATTAGGTGTGGCACATATTTCCGCTCAGAGGGGTGGCTGTGTTGTGAAATAATTTTCCTTGTAAATAAAGTCCTCTTTAGTCTGTAAATTTGTTTTACACTTAATTTCTAAACATTTTCCAGTAGTAATCTTCGTTCTGATTATTTGTATATACTTCTTAAACACTGCAACATATACACTCTAATTAATACACCACCCTATTTTTACAAGCAGTAGTTTCGTCCAAACTGGCGCGAAATGGAATAGCCCCGCCCATAATACTGCGTCAAGTTAGCCGAGCTGACGTAGAAACAGCCTTCAAAATAAAAGATAACCACGACTTTTCAATGGAGCTCTACAGCGTAATATCGTGTAAGGAGTCGTATTTTGAAACGTATTACCCGGATGTGTATTCCTTGTTTGTAGCTGCTTGACGTCATTCAGGACTCCACACTGTGCTGCTTTCTGCAGAGTAGTACAGACTAGAAGCTATTATTAGTCTTATAACAGACTTTTTGCATAGTTTTAGATCATATTTTTGTGTGATATCTGCGGCTTTACACTCAGAAACGACTTAATAACTAGCTACTTAAGAGAGTTATATGACTGAGTTGAATAACCTGCTTGTGTAACACGTTTTGTTGAGAAAAAAGTACATTTTTCTATAGTTAAATAGACGAAAAGTTGAATTAACCACATTAATACTATCACCTGCTTCGCTGTTGACAACTATGAGCTGGTAAGTTACATTATTTTTATTTTAACTTTTTTTTCATTTTGTTTTTCCTTTATTTGGTTTAAATCAGACATTTACATAAACATACTTAATTAGATACAAATATGAAGTGAACCAACTTTTCCAACTTTTTTTACGATGAAATTATAGAACACACACAAATATAACATGGGGTGCTTTTCATGTGAAATGAGATCAAATGAATAATAATAATAAAAAAATTACATTTAAATTTACATTTAACAGTCTCTTCTGCACTATATTCACTTTTTAATGGTCCTGTATCACAGCTGTTACCCTGTACTATATTCAGTTTTAACAGTTTTCTTCATCTCCTTGTATTTTTATATCTGGTATATTTCTTTGTACTTTGTACTTTGCACTACTAACTTTTTTACTGCCTTTTTACTAACATGTTTTGCACTATGGAACTGTGATGCTGGAAACTTGCATTTCCAGATAATAGACACCATGAGTTACAGACAGTAACTTAATAATTACTATATATATAATAATAAATAATAATAACTTAGCTAATTTACTCCTCTACTTAATTTTTGTTGTTTTTTACATTTATCCTTTGATATTGCAATATATTGTTATTAATTGTTTTTTATTTGTTTGTTTGTTTTATTGACACAACAAACATGAATTACTTCTTTATTGTTTTCTTCCATTTACATGCATGTTCTTTTTAAATATCTATATATTGTAATTTGCTTAATGAGTTGTATATATGTTTTTGTTTTTATTTTGTTCTTTTTTTAATTTCTATTTATTATTGAATTGACGCTTTGGCAATATTGTTCACCTGACAGTCATGATCAATAAAGCAAATTTAATTGAATTGAACTCCCCCATGTTGCAGACAATATGGGTCTAAGTCAGTGTTGGAAATAACATTTTTTGTCCACCTGTGGCTGGTGGATAAAAGTTTACTAAATCTACCAGCCACTCTACATATTATCATTGTTTTTTGGCTGGTGAGTGAAGCAAATCTAGAAGTCACTTGCATACTTTACCAGCATTTAGCTGGTGCTAATTTCCAACCCTGGTCTCAGTCATGTTATGTAAAAATGCCTTTAATGGAGTTAGTCCTGCCTCCTTTTTTAAACCAGCAGCAGCAAGAAGAATTCACCCCAACCTGTTTTTGATTTGTGTTTCCTCCTCATGCTGACAGCATAAAGGAAGAAACTCGAAGTGGATCCCCTCACTGCCCCAAACCGGATGAATCCGAGGAGCCTCTGGGCACAGCCATGGAGACTGGAGCTGCAGCTAATGGTCAGTGACAAAGGACCCCCTATCTGTGACCCTCCAAAGGGGGCTTACTGGGGGGATTTTCTTGAGCTAATCCAACTTTAATTAATAAAGTCTTACTGTCCTAAGGCTGTCCTGATCAAAGAATTCTTAGTTGACTAATCGATTAGTTGATTTAATCGACAGATCTGTAAAATCTTCATAAAGTATCGCACAAAAGCACCGCTTTAAATCTTGTGTTTACCAGAGATGTGCTCATAAGTTTCTTAGAAATAAGTCTTTCAGCATAAAAAAAATATAAAAAAGGACTAATCGGCTAAAGAAATCTTAGTCGACACTAGGGATGTCACGGTACCAGAAATCTAGTAGTCGATACCAATACCAGTAAATTTACACGATTCTCGATACCAGTTCGATACCACGGTAAAAAAAAAACATAAATCCCATGTAATTCAACACACACTCCTTTATTAAAACATTTGAACATTACAAAAAACAGGCATGTAGCCTTTATGTAATAAATTAAAAGAAACGTCTATTAACATTGCAAAACAGAACAGTGGCATGTAGCCTTCAAGTATTTAAAACAAACAATATTGTCTGGATGTCTGTCTTTGAGGTGCTTTGCTAAATTGGAAGTATTTCACCGCATACTGGTTTTTGCAAATCTATTATTACTCCGCCTCGAACGCAAAGTACTTCCATACCCGACTCTTGCTATTTGTTTTCTCAACGAGTTGAGGCGGAGGTAGCGCTGCAGCAGCTTTCACGTCTTGCGTTGTTGTTTTTTTCCGTGCTGTTACGGCTTTCTTTTTCTTCCTTCATTTCGTGGCAGATGAGAACACTTGTAAGCGTATACTGCCCCAATTAGATAACTAATTAAGATAACTAACTAAGACAACTAATCGATTAATCAAGAAAATAATCAACAGATTAATCGACAATGAAAATAATCATTAGTTGCAGCCCTGCATCCAACCATCTACTGAAATGTTACTGTCATAAGGTTGAGATAATGTGGAAATTTCCTCGCCTATTATCATTAACAGCTCTCCAGCAGGAACTAATCAGAATCAGGTTTATTTACCATGTACATGTATACAAGGAATTTGACTCTGATTTTATGCATCTCTCTCAATGTACTTACACAGAAATAGAAATAACATAACTAAATAATAATAATGAATGGAAGTTTATCAACTTTTAAAAGAACTGTTCCTACAATAATGAGGACATGTGGGAGGTGTGGACCCGGCCATCAGCTTGACTACCTGTCACTGTTGTTTCTTTTTTAAGATGTCGGTGTGAAATCTGAGAACGAGACATCTGAATTGGTCATCACTAAGGAAATGGAGGAAGAAGAGAAGCAGCTGATGGAGGAAGGGGAGAGGAAAGAAAAGGAGATGATGGATAAGGTGCGTTGCTTATTTAATTCATCAAGATTTGTGTTCTCCCGCCTTTTCTGTGTTTGTAAAACTGCATCATGTCATGTTCTCGTACGGCTGCTTGTGTTTAGACAACATTTAACATTTGACAACTTTGTTAAATAAAAACGTTTTTGTAGAAGAACATATTCCCTAAAAATGTCACTAACGTATTATCATTATTATTATTAGGCCCGGGAGACACAGGAGAGGGATTCTCACGACATGCGGTTCAAGAGACTGCAGCATTTGCTTCAGAAGAGCAACATCTACTCTAAATTCCTGCTGACTAAGATGGAGCAACAACAGACTGAGGTACCGTGTGTCTTTGAACACCACACATGTTAAACTCTTAAACAGCCCGTGCTGTGTGTACACCTGCTGGCTGCCGGCTCAATCACACTCGTTTTTTTCTGATTGCAGGAGAATGTCAAGAAGGAGAAATCTGAAAAAAAGGGCAAGAAGGTGAGAAAAGCTTCATTGAAAACACATTTTAGCTTAGCATTAAAGTACTCTTCTGACCTTATTCATAGAAGTATATTTGTCTTTTTTAAATGCAGAAAACAAAGAGTGCAGAGCCTGAGAAAGGTGAGTGGATCTTCTGATGTTTGCTCTTATACTAAATATAGCATGAAAAGCTCCAATAAACAGTTTTAAGTGATATGCTAAACCCTGGTTTCCAAGTAAGGGATCGCCCTGAAGGGGTTTCTTTCACAAGAATGACCCGCTAGCTGTACATTATCCGGCTTATTACACGGCTACCTACTTAAGAAATCAATAATTTGACACAAAAACGGTCCGAGTCCGAATCAGAACTGCGCCCATAGCAACGGTCTGCTATACCTTGTCATATGACATGATATCTGTTTTTATAAAAGTGCTTGTGACATCTCACATGCGGCTCTGACTTACAACTGAACATTTAGCCCACTTTGTAGAAAATACCTAGTTATATATTGTGGATCGTCGTTCAGCCTAAATATACAGAGATATGATTTTTTTAGTCTCTAGTTTTTTATTTTCCATTGTTTGTATAAATGTGTGACGTTTTTGACTCTATTCCCTGTTGAACTAGATAAGAAGAAGAGGAAGAGGGATGAAGACTACAAAATAGCAGATGTCATGTCAAAAGAGGTAAGGTCTCATTCGACTTTTTGTCTGTTTTGCAGATTTGCCCGTTTACTGATCTGCTCACATTGGTTCTGTTTAATTTTGTCTTCCAGGAAATCATGTCGCAAGCTAAGAAAGCAAAAGTGGACGAAACGGTAATTCACTTTATTTTGACTTTTTTTTTTTTCCATCTGGGTAGTTGAGATGTTATTTTAATAATCCAGAGGGGTGAATACAGAAACGTAGGGTCATAACAAACATGTGTATATCCAACATTTGATACCAGGACGAGGCGCCGGCCCAGAAGAAACTAGAAGCCGAGGATATCGAGAAGATGAGCGATTCCAACCAAGACATCAAGAACCGTCTGTCGGAGACGGTGCGAGACAACGCCAAGCATCTCCTGGATCCTAACAGGAAGGTGAATGGCCAGCCGGTCCCCGCCCAGCAGCCGGAGCATTTCACCGGAGGGGTCATGAGGTCGTACCAGATCGAAGGCATCGAGTGGCTGAGGGTGAGTAGCACATCATGAGATTGTTGAAGCTGATTGTTTACTTGTTTGTTTGAGTAGAAGACAATGTTTTTTTTATTTTAGATTTTGCCTATATAGTTTTTGAAGTGAATAATAATAATAATAGTGTGTTGAAGATTCAGTAATTTTCTGGTCTCCAGTACACATCAGTCTGTGTGTTCTCCAGTGATTGTAAACCAGCAGTCTGTGGTGTTCCCTCTGTGTCAGATGCTGTGGGAGAACGGCATCAATGGGATCCTGGCTGATGAGATGGGACTGGGAAAGACCATCCAGTGCATCGCTCACATCGCCATGATGATAGAAAAGAAAGTGATGGGCCCCTTCCTGGTGGTGGCGCCTCTCTCCACTCTGCCCAACTGGATCAGCTGAAACACACACAACTCACCACTGTAATGAAATAGTTTTAGGATAGTTTGCAGATAACTTTCATTGTAGATTTGACAGGATTTTATTGTTGAGTAAAATAGTCTTGCACCTTGTCTGTTAATACCTGCAGCAGTCTGAGCAGTGTGTTGTGTGTCTTTGTCCCAGGTGTCTGCGCTGCTTTACCACGGCCCCCAGCCAGAGAGGGCCAAGCTGCTGAAGCAGATCCGTCGGCCTCAGGGGTCCCTCAACATGTGCCCCGTGGTCCTCACCTCCTTTGAGATCGCCATGATAGACAGAAAATTCCTGCAGGTAGGATCCCTGCTCATCCATTACTAAAAAAAAAAAAGATATTATACCAACTTATATATGACTGAAACATGCAGGTTTCACAGGGACAAAAATGTGGAATAACACTGCAATTGTAGTTTTGTATAGAGCGCCGCTTCGACATATGAACCACCCTCAGATGTGTCATAGACTAGGTCGCTCTGGTTCCTCTGAGGACGGGAGTGGAAGCCGATCTTGGCCTCAAACTCCTGGATCAGGGTGTCTTTGGATGTTGGGAAGCCATACCAAAAAAATTATAGAACTGTAGTCTCGGAGGAGGCTAAATGTCTTTTTCTGTGCCAACCAAGTTATATTTGTTTAAACCTTGGTATATTATACATCAGGTAACGTCATGATCTACTAGAATAAATGATCAATTGTATTTTACAAAGTAAAAAGCACAACTAATCAAATATTAATCGCGATCAAGATTTTGGCTTCCCACAATTAAATGATCGACTGCGATATTGACTTTTAAATGCGTTCCTGAATGTTGCGGCTGCAGTCCAGAGTAGAAGAGTAATATACTGTATATTACTTGTTTAGTAAAACAAAAATACACTGAATTCAGGTGAAGAAGAACCTTATTTTAAGTCTTAATTTGATAAAAAATATTTGTACATCAGCAGGAATGTAGCACAACATGAAAGTGAAAGCAGTGCTCCGTTTATTTAAATGTAAAAGTGCATTACAAATATTTTGTCCTTTTTAATATCGTGATAAATAATTGTGATTGTGCCATAACCGTGCAGCCCTTCTTTAGAAGGGGCTTTTTAAAGACCTGGATTTCTGGGTCAAAATTATGCCAAAATCGTAATCCCCGTGGTCGATTTAAACTAAAAAGCTTTGTACAGACAGAAAAAAAAATAATCCAAAGCTTCTAAAATGTGATTATTTTACTGCTTTTCTTTTTCCTGATCTGATCGTGCCCAAATAAAACAAGAAATTTAACATCTTGGGCTGTTTTTATATAATTATAGCCTTCACCCTTCACTATTTTCTGACGCTTTATAGACAAAACGATCAATCAAGGAAATATTCAGATTAATGGATATTATAAATATTCTGGTTACAGCCTTGTTTCAATGTTCTCATGAGTATTGTATAAGAAGCTAAGCCTTGTCTGTGTTGTGCTCCAGCGCTACCAGTGGAAGTACCTGATAGTGGACGAAGGCCACAGGATCAAAAATCTCAACTGTCGGCTGGTTCGGGAGCTGAAGATGCTGCCCACCGACAACAAGCTGCTGCTGACCGGCACGCCGCTGCAGAACAACCTGGCGGAGCTCTGGTCCCTCCTCAACTTCCTCCTGCCAGAGGTCTTTGATGACCTCAAGAGGTATGGAGCTATGTCATTTCTGTTGCTATTGATGACTGAGTGCTGATCACAGTACTACTGCTCAGTTTAGAGTTACTACGAGGAATTTATAACTGGTTATGAAACAGTCTCAATCTAATATTGATGCCTCTATATGACCTACACAACCAAACAAGACCATCAGCGAGAAGATGGGCTATTTCTGTACAGTTATTCTTAATGCCTGTCATTGGTGCCACCGGGTTGGGTTCCGACAAAATCAGATGAAATCACACAGGTTAACCAGAAACTCCTTCAGCTCAGACTCCAGCGGGGAGTCCGGCAGCGACCAGCCCACCGCGGACAGACCCAGATCCGGCTTCGCTGCCGCCTTAGACCTGCAGTCGGAGCTCCGGCGGCACTAGCCTGGCACTGACCGATCCAAACTCCATTCAGAAAACATGCATTTTAAAAAGTTGTTTGCTTGTCGTCTTGCGGACAGACCTGATAAAGCACGAATTCAGACTTTTTGAGACAAATCTGCATCACTATGTAGTTGTTACGGCATCCTTCGGCAGGAGGTGCAGGCCGTGTTACTGGGCCCGCTGGAGGGAAGGGAGGCACAGGAGAACCAGGACTGTGCGGGGCAGACTGTAAGACCCTGCTGCAGTAAAATGAGAGGTTGTCTAAAGGGACTCTGGTGCTCGGAAACATTACCGCTTTTGTCAAAATCAACACAAAATTTAAGTTCCTCGTAGTAACTGTGACTATATACAATGTAATGTGTCCGTGAAGATTGTGAAACAAGTGTATTGTGACTTCATTAGTAATGTTACCTTTGAACAGATGTAGCATATCTAAGTATAACCATGAGTATAACGGGGAAAAGGGAAAGTTGACCGAGGTTCTGCCGGGTTCCAAGCTTGCTCAGCTGTTATTGGAGCACAGAGGGAAAAGGGACGGGACTTAGGAAGTGTCAGTTGTTCAGCTTCAAGTCATTGCTCAGGTTTAACCTCTTGTTGACATGTCTGCTGTGCAGCTTTGAGTCGTGGTTCGACATCGGCAGCATCAGTGAAGCAGAGAGTGTGGTGGCTACTGAACGCGAGCAGAACATCCTGAGCATGTTGCACCAGGTCAGTCCTCCAAACCATCACAACACATCGCAATCATGAGACACTATAACCCTTACTTGACATGCTGTAATGTATTATGTGCGTTTAATATAATAGCCCTGAAGTTAAATATAATATAAAACTTGCACCGGACGACATGAATGACGCAAATCTGCATCACATCATTCGCGTTGCCCACCGCAAATTGCATCTATTCACGTCTTTACATCGACTTTATATGTAACTGCGCCGCATGAAAAGTTTGCTTTGCGTATTTGCGCAAGTTCAAATATTTCAACTTGAGCGAGAAATTCAGCGTTAAGATTCTCCTCCTGTTGTCACTGACGTCCTGATGTTGAATCAGAAATGTAGGAAAAAAATATTGTTGCCGTATAAACAGTAACGTCGCTGCCGTATTTATGCCTAGATGACTCTATGTTGAGTGTTGATGGAGCAGCTACAAGGTTAACAGACTAGCACTGACAGATCCAAACTCCATTCAGAAAACAAGCATTTTAAAAGTTGTTTGCTTGTCGCCTTGCGGACAGACCTGACAAAGCATGAATTCAAACTTTTTACAAATCTGCATCATTATGTAGTTGTTTCGGCATCCTTTTGATCCGTTTATTGCAATTAAATCACAGCAAAATCTGTTTATTTTGTGTTCATACCGCTGTAGTAAACCAGAAATTCTCCAAGCTGGACGGCGTTTGGGTTTCCGACGTATGTGGGACTCCAACAACATGCACAAAGCAGCAATAGTGGTTATTTCTTCCATGGTTGATGAAACGTT